>PVHY01021078.1:8451-24618 GCA_004024945.1 Uropsilus gracilis
TCCCTCCCTCCCTCTCTCCCTCCTCTGTCTCATCACCCCCTCTCCTTTAGGCTTCATCCCAGCTCCACACCCTTATTGTTCTGCTGGGCTTAACTTTGGTACTATTTCAGAGCTTTGTTAAACTGTCTCTGCTCTCTTCCCTGGAAGAGACCTAAGCCATAGTTTGTTGAACAGGAGCTGAACTTTTCCTTTAGGCAAGCTCTGGGTTCCTCTTTCCTGTCTCTTTACCCTTCCCAGAGGAGTGTGGGCAGAGGCATATAGATGGGAGGAATAACCAGTGCTAGAATTTAATTCTCAATTAGAGGTTTTCAGAACTAGTAGTACAATTGTTTACAGAGACAGTTATCAATGAGAGTAGTCTCTGTATTCATCAGTATACCTTTAGTCCTTTCTTGTAGCTGCCTCTTACACAGTCTTTTTGCCTGGGGTCTAAGTCACATGGGTCTTTTGAACTGTGTCTGAAATTTCCTAAAGTAGCAGATTTTGCTGTGTACTGCACAGCATCCCTGGGTCCGCCCCTCCCCTCTTAGCAGCTGTTTGCCACTGACCGAGGTGGCGACTGAGCCTGTGTGTGTGGCCAGAGTCAGTGACGAGCCTCCCACCCAGGCCTGGGGAAGCCCTCAGCCAATGTGGTTCCTGTGGCAGCATCCAAACACGCCAGAACTCCACATACCTTCAGGGCTGTGGTGTAACAGCCAGCTTTATGCGGTGGCATTGTTTAGTGTTGGTTGACTTGACTTCTCTGTCCCCACCCTCTGTTTAAGGGAATCTGGCAGTCACCCAGTAGAAAAGATGTTGGCATTTGCAGAGTGGCTTCCTGCCACCTCTCTTGTAGTGGGAGCCAGGACCACCTTCTATCTCTCCCTTCCTACCCTTGTAGAAAGGCATTCTGTGCTCAGCCTCCCGTTGTGGGGTTTCAAGTTGCCTAAGATCAGGACGTGGCTATCTGCCAAGTTAGCTGCCCAGATAAACATTTATTGTTTACAGGGACGTGTTTCAGCTGCTCTGGCTGATCCCACTGGTGAGATATTCTAGTTTCTTGAGGTTTTAAACCAGCATATGGGGCTAATGTCCAGACACAGAACTGCTGGAGCTTGCGAGGCTCTGAGCGATCTGCCACTTCTAACTTAGCTCAGCCATTGCCCCTCCCCATCCTCTGCCATAGCCAAATTTGTATCTCTTAGTTCCTAGACCTGCCTTCTGAGTATTGAACTGGCCTTGATATTTTTAGCATTTCTACCCTTCACAGTTTGGGTATTTGTGTAAAAGCCAGTGTTGTGTTAATAGTAGCTAAAGTCTTCTTTTAAGTGTCAAAACCAACATTCAAACTTACCATGTTTTCTGTAATAACTAGTAAGATAGCTGTTTAGTGACGATACCAGGAAATAGGACAGATTTTCTTCCTCTAATCCAGGTAAGTATATCCACTACATCCAAGTATATATCCTTTATTTTTTTAGTGATATAATTGATTTCCAACATTTTATTATATAGCAAAGTTGAAAGAATTTTATAGTGAGCTCACATATTTTCAACTACTAAATTCTGTCATTCCCATTTTACTGTACTTGCCACAGGAACCAGGCTGTATGCTAAAGCTTTGTTTAGGTATGTTTTGAGAGTCACTGCTTGATTTTTTAAATGTTAAAACAACCTTGCATTCTTTGAGTAAGCCCTGTTTGCTGTATTGAGCTTGCCAGAAAGGATCTTTGTGTCTTTGTTCATGGAGGGTACTTAATAGTATTATTATATCTTGTCAGGATTTGACATTAGAAGCATGCTGACCTCATCAATTGACTTGGGAATACCTCCATTTGCAGAAAGATTTTGTGTAATATCAGTGTTAATTTTCCTTAAATATTTTATAGAATTTACTGATAAATCCACCTTGGCCTAGAATTTCTGGTGCAGCTTTTGATAATGAAGTTATTTAATATATATAGTTATTTTCTGTTTTGTATCAGTTTGGATAAGCTATAGTTTTCAAAGAATATGTTAATTTCATGTACATTGTCAAATTTTTTGTCATAAATAGTTCATAATAATTTCTTACTATCATTTTGATATCTATAGAATCTGTGATGACATGGATTATTTTAATTTCCAGATTGTTGGAATTTTTCTGTACTTGTTACTGAGTTATAATTCAGTTCCACTCAATTCAAAGAGCACATACTGTATTATTTCACTCTTCAGATTTTTAAGACTAGTTTTATGACCTAGTATTTTTTGTGTTTGAATATACTGTGTACTTAAAAATAATGTATTCTATAGCTTTTGTTGTAGTACTTTATATATATCTGCTAGGTCAAGATGGTTGATACTGTTGTTTAGATACTCTGTGTCTTTACTAGTATTTTGTCTAAATGTTCTATTAATTCTGAGAAAGTAATAAAATCTTCAAATACATTGTAAATTATCTGTTTACCTTTGATTCTGTCCTTTTTGGCTTCCTGTATTTTAAAGCTCTGCTTTGGAGCACAAACAAGATTTTGATTGTTATATGTTCAAATGAATTGACCGTTTTATCAATTTAATATGCCCTCTTTTACCTTTAGTAATACTTAACCTTGAAATCTTTTTTTCTGATAATAGAACCACACCAGTCTTGTATTTATTGTTTATGTGGTATATCTTTTCATTTAGTTTTTGACTAGTCTTTGTTTTTTCTATTAATTTATTTTATTTTGATAGAATTTGATAGGAGTGCAGGTTTCCTTTTGAGTTGTTGTAGTCCCCATATTTCTCCTGCCACCACATCACCCATGACCCATCACCTATTTTCCCTTGTGTTCTTCCCTCTCATCTCAACACCCCCTTTCTTTGCTGGATATTTCACTTCTATAATCAGCTTGTTAGCTTTTACTATTATTTGTCCTTTTGTTGATTTAGCTAAATTCCACATGTGAGACCATCCAATATTTCCTTTTTCCTGCTGACTAATTTCAGCTATCATAATCTCTTCTATTTCCATTCATGTTGCTATGAATGGCATGATTTTTTTGATTGCTGAGTAATATTCCATTGTGTAAATATACCACAGCCTTTTGATCCATTCATCTGTTTTGGGGCATTTGGGCTATTTTCATATCCTGGCTATTGTAAATAGGTGCTGCAGTAAACATAGGAGTGCAGGTGTCCTTTTGAATTAGTGTTTTTGTATCGTTTGGGTAGATTCCTGGAAGTGGAGTTCGCTGGCAGTTCTATTTTTAGTAGCTTGAGGATCCTCCACACAGCTTTCTGTGGTGGCTGGAGCAGTTTGCATTCCCACCAGCATGTAAAGGGGTACTTTTTTCTCCACATCCATGCACCCCCCCTTTTTTTTTTTCTTTTTGAGACTAGGTCTCGCCATTTTTGCCCTTGGAATGCAGGCTCACGTTGCCCATGGTACCATGGACTCAAGTAATTCCCAGCCTCAGCTTCCCAGGGAGCTAGGATTACATGAGTGTGCCACCATACCCAGCAATTTTTTTTTTTTAGGACTAGGTCTTGCTATATTGCCCTGGGCGGGACTCGAACTGCGATCCCCAGTCCCAGCCACAACTCCATAGGCTGTCACTTACAGGCATGCACCACCGTGCCCTGGCTGATAAGGTCATTCTTACCGGTATGAGGTGATATCTCATTGTGGTTTTAATTTGCATTTCCTTGATTATAAGTGATGTTGAACATTTTTTCATTTGTCTTTTGTCCATTTGAATTTTAATATGGATAAGAATCTTTTTAATTCTTCTGCCCATTTTTTGACTGGGGATTTGCTTCGTTTTTGTTAAATTGTGTAAGCTTTTTGTATATCGTTGATATTAGCTTCTTATCTGTTGTATGGCGAGCAGTTATTTTCTCCTGTTGGAATTCTCTTTGTTTTGCTTAGTCTATGTCTTTATACATAAAATGTGGCTCTTATTGACAAAATATAGTTGAATCTTACTTTTTACTTCTTTCTCCTTTTAATTAGCATGTTTAGTTTAACATTTACTGTAACATAATAGACTAGGTTTACAGTTTTATTTGTTCTCTGTTTGTTCCTTCTGGTTTTTGTTTATCCTGTCTACCTGCTTTTGTGCCTTTTGTACTTTATTTTCAAATTATTTAGATTTTTTAAAATTTCTTTTATACTTACAGACATTTTAAGTTCTGTTTGTAGCTTTTTGCTAGTGGTTCTATAAATTATAGTATGCATCTTTAACTTTTAGTCTGGTTACTATATTATACCATTTCACATAAAAACTGAAAAATATATAGTTCCAGCTACCCATTTCTTTTTATTTATTTATTTATTTATTTATTTATTTATTTATTTATTTATTTATTTATTTATTTATTTTTTAGGCTAGGCCTTGCTGTTTTGCCCAGGGAACCGCAAGTTCACGTTGCCTGGGGTACCACAGACTTAAGCAATCCCCAGCCTCAGCTTCCCAGGTAGCTGGGATTACAGGAGCATGCCACAATGCCCAGAAATTTTTGAAACTAGGTCTCACTGTGTTGCCCTGGGTAGGTCTCGAACCCGTGGACTCAAGCGATTCCTAGTTTCAGCCTTGCTTTGTAGGCTGCTATTAAAGGTATGCACCACCATGCTCGGCTTACCTATTTCTTTTATTATTACAGTTGTTAAATACCTTCTATACGATAACATACTGATATATATGTATGTATATAAATAACATTATAAGCCCTACATGACAATGTTAATGACTTTTTTTCCTTCAGAGTTTATTCCTACTAATTTAATATTAACAACCAAGTTAAATAATGCACAAGTCCTATGTTTATAAGATTGTGTGTGTATGTGGTAAAATATGCATAACATAAAATTTGTTATTTTACCTATTTTTCTTTTGTTGTCTGTGCCTTTGGTGACATGTGCAAGAATTGTTGTGAAATTCAGTGTCATGAAGAGTTTTCTCCAGAGAGTTTTATAGTTTTAACTCATTCATATAGGTCTTTGATCCATTTCAAATTAAATTTTATATATGTGTGGTGTTAGGTAAGGATCCAACTTCATTCTTAAGTAATGTGACCTATCCTTACCAGTTTTACCAGCACCATTTGTAAAATGTTATGGTCTTTGTTTTAACAAATCTGTGTATTTTTTAAACTAAAGAATATAGAAAAATTGTTTATATTTGTCCAGATATTTACCATTCCTTTGTGAAGAGTCAGCACCCAAGTGGTATCATTTTCCTTTGACCTGAAGAACTTTCAGTTTTTCAAGTAGGACATACCTGCTAGCAGCAAATTCTCTTAGTATTCTTTTATTAGAAAATGTCATTAGTTCATGCCCTTATTTAAAGACGTCTTCACCGGATGTAAGAATTTCTCATTACTTGCTGCTGTGCGTGGTGGCTCATGCCTGTTGTCCAAGCGCTGGGAGGCAAGAGGCTTGGGATCGCTTGAGTTTGCGGACTCAAGGCTACATAGTGAGACCTGGTCTCAAAAAAAGCAGCTAGGCACCATGGCAGGTACCTGTAATCCCAGCTATTTGGGAGGCTGAGATTGGGAATTATTTGAGTCCATGGTACCCCGGCAACCTGAGTCTGTGGTACCCTGAGCAACATAGCAAGACCTAATCTGAAAAGAAATTTTTTTTCAGTGCTTTCAGTGTGTTCACTCATTATCTTACATCCTCTGTAATTTCTGATATCAGCACTCATTCAAATTATTGTTCTCCATGTGAAGTGTATCTTTAGCTTCTGACTGCTTTCAAGATTTTTCTCTATATCTGGTTTTCAGTAATTTGGTTATTTGTCTATTCATGATTTTCTTTATATTTATCCCTTTTGGATTTTACCGTGTTCTTGAATCTATATATTGCTTTTCACTTATTGGGGAACCTGCAGATATCATTACTGAATTTTTTGTTTATTTTTCCTCTAATCTTTCCATCTGGGGTTCAGTTACACATACATTTGGTCTTTTGCTATTGTTTATCAGCTCAGGTTTTACTCATTTTGCTCCCCTCCCCCCCCATTCTTCAAGTTGAATGAATGTTTTGGAAAATTTACTTACTTCTTTGTCATCTCCATTTATTTATTTCAAATATTGGTGACTTCTTTCTGTGTACCTCTTTTATGGAATTGTCTTCTTTGCTTTTTAGCATCTGTGATTATCCCCAACATTTTCTTCTGTTTCTTCATGTCATTAGACACTGAGTTTTCTAGCAGGTTTTTGTAGCTACCCTAGTTAGTACCATCAATGACCTGCTTTCAACCTTTAAGAAAGGGGCAGGGAAGGAAGTTCTTCTGGTGTCAGTACCCACCTAGAATTCATTCATCAGCTTTGGTTCACTTTCTGGTTGTTGTTTTTTTTTTTTTGTTTGTTTGTTTTTTTTTTGGTTTTTTTTTGAGACTAGGTCTTGCTACTTTTGCCCACAGAACCACAGTCTCACGTTGCCCAGGGTACCCCAGACTCAAGCAATCCCCAGCCTCAGCTTCCCAGGTAGCTGGGGTTACAGCCATGCACTACCACACCCAGCTATTTTTTTGGAACTAGGTCTCACTATATGCCCCTGGCGGTGCTCAAACTGTGATCCCTGGCCCAAGCCATGGCTTCCTAGGCTGCTGCTTACAGCCATGTGCCACCATGCTTGGCTTGGTTCATTTTCTATTGCCTGCAAGTATTTGTTTTTCTAATTTTGCACTTAGTTTATCATTGTTATCCACAGAAAATTGGTTCAGTGGGCACTTACTTGGTCATATTGGAAGCATAACTCCTGAACTGGCAAGTGTAGGAATTTGTACAAATAGGGCTATTTCTTGTCAGTTAAAGTTTTGCGAACTCTGCTTCCTGGACCTGTGGCACCTCCTTTGAATATACTTTAGAATGGTCATTTTTAAACTTTAAGTCTAGCTTTGATTATTTTTTCTTTTTTTAGATTACGAAACTTGGAGTCAAGAGTAGAAAATATATTTTACAGTGAACATTATATTCTAAGTGAACGTTAAAAATTATGAGTTCAGGAGTCCCACCCAGCAGGCAGCCACCTGAGGGCTGTCCTGCACGCCCAGGTCCCTAGCCGTCCAAGCTCTCTTGCCAGCAGGGAGCAAAGGGGGTCAAGGTTCCTGGGTAAGCCCTCCAAGCCGGGTGAGCCCTGGATGGGGGATGGGGTGGGGGTTATGGTGGCCCTACCCACCAGCGGGTGGCCTGCTGCACAGGGCAGCCATCTGCAGCCCGGATCAGTGCAGCCATGTTGCCCTCTGCTCCTAGCCCAAGGGGAGCATGGGAGGGCACAGACTCAGCCTTCAGAGCCCGCCTCCACCTCTGCGCAGGGAGGTTCAGGTGCTGGGGTCAGGGCGGGGACTTGAGTCCTGCCCACCAGCAGGCAGCCACCTGAGGGGTGCCTGCATGCCAGGGTCCCTAGCCATTGGAGCTCCCTTGCCAGTGGGGAGCAAAGGGGGTCAAGGTTCCTGGGTAAACCCTCGGAGCTGGGTGGTAAGCCCTCAGTCATCCAGGCCCGCTCCCACACAGGAAGGTACCAACGTGCGGGCAAGGGGTGGGGGAAGCCCCTTCCATTTCACTCTTACTCCAGCTAAACTTCAGAGGATCAAGAACACCCGCAACACAAACCCCATCATAGAACAGGTGAGGGCTCATGGAAAAGCCAGCCCACAAGCCTGAGATGGACACAGCAAATGGACAACCAAGAGAACCAGTGCATGCGAAACGAGAAACAACTGTAGAGACACGATGTCACCATGCGCACTTATGCGCTCACCAGGCTGGGAAGACCCGGGACCTCATTTTGAAGATGCCTTCAAGGAGAGCAACACATCTTCTCCATACTACGGGAGAGGAGAGGAAGATCAAAGATGGGGTAATCGGCCCCACATCAAAACTGCAAACTGAGGCAGAGGAGATGATCTTCAAAGGCCATTAACAGACAACCTGTATTCCCAGAGAAACTTCTAAATCAATACTGGCTGGGGGCAAGACCCCCTAAATCTGACTCTGCAAAGCAGCAGAGATGAGATTGGAGAAGACAGCCTGGAGCAAGAAGACATGGACAGATCACAAGTGAATACAGATTGGCCGCCCAACGCAAACTTAAGACTGAAAACCTATCAGCAAGGCTCGCTTGATTCCAACAACACAGTCCCTCACCCAGTGAAAGGATACTGCCAAAGGAAAGAAAGAGACTAATAGACAACAAAGAGTGGGGTTTGAGAGAATGGAAGGGGCACCAGAGGGAGGAGGGAGGGGGAGGTATCCCAAAAACACTTAGACAGAGGTTGTGATCTAAAGAACAAAATAAATAATATTAAATTTAAAAAAAGAATAAGCAAGCCCCCCCCAAAAAAAATGAGTTCAGGTTTTCCATTTTAAGGTAAAGCAAAATAAATCTTTGAAAAAAATGACAGTTAACATTATCACTAAAAAACTGATTTTGAAAATGTTTAAAAGACATGCACTTTTGAGCATTGACATTTGTATACCTTTCTAGTAAATTACTTTCTCGTACCCTTCATCCATCTTTTTTTTTTTAGACTAGGTTTCGCTATGTTGCCGGGGGTTGTCTCCAACCTGCAGGCTCAAGTGATCCCTAGGCTCAACCTCCCAGGTAGCTGGGATTACAGGTGCACACCACCATGCCTGGCTTCATCTTTTTGTAGGCGTATTTTTCACTTATTTTCTTAAAAGATCTTTATCATAAGGATTATAATGCTGTTTCAACTATTTGTATTAAAAATGTTTTCTTTAATTTTTCACTTTCATTATCAGTGGAATTTTTTTTTCTTATTTTCATACATCAGTCATACATGTATAGTTATTGATTCCCTTAGGTATGGCCCATCTCCTACCCCCTGTCTCCCCTGTCACTCCTGCTTCTCTCTTGCTGCAAGTTGTTGACTGGTGCTTGGCCCACTCATCTCTTCCTTTCCTGGAGTAATATCCTTTTCCTGGGTAAGACCTGCATTCCTGGGATATGGCAGACCATGCTGCTTAAATCTCCAGGAGTGACTTTGAGGCAGGCAGCCAGTCCAAACACATCAAGAACCTTTTGTAAAGCAGGTATGTGGCATGGTTCTCCAGGCTTCTTTGTTTTGGTGCTTCCTATGATGCAGGAGACTGTCTGCTTTTCTCCATACCTGTGTGTTCACTGGGTTTGGTGCCTCCTCATCGATGTCTCCTCCATTCCAATGTCTATCCCATGTGCTCTTTCTATGCATTACAGTTCTGGCATCTGGCCATGAGAACCCAGACACTGGCAGTAGAGAAGTTCCTTCATGAGAACAGATTTCAGTAGATGGTTGATCCAGCTCCTCTTCTCTCTCATGGTTTCCAGTTCTGCCATGTGGCCGTAGCCATATTTTTGTGGCTTTTCTTGCCCATTGGAAAAAGGAGCCTTGCTCACATTGCACGCATCTCTGGACGAGGGATTTAGTTCCTCAGCCCCCAGAGACATTGTAGATGGAGTTCTATGACATCATCACAGTAGTTAGTCTCACAGTCTTTTTTTTTTTTCTTTTTTGGCAAACGGAAGGAGCATATTTATTTAAAAGAGCAGATATAAGAAGAGGATTGTAACAGAGAAAAGGAGAACAAAATATAGTAGGAATCCCTGATCCTGCTGACCAGGGAAGAGCAAGGATGCTCCAGTCTCACAGTCTTATCTCTTATGGTTCCCATCATACTCTCTTTGGATCCGACTCACGTGATGAATGTGTCCGGGGCCTTTATTTGTTCCTCTCCTCTCCTGTATTTCTACAGCTAGAGTGTTGTTTCTCATTCCTAGTTAGGTCTGCTTGAAGTGCTTAAACCAGAGACGGGACTCCCCCACCCCCCAGCCCGGGACCCCTCAGCCCCAAGACCCTGAGACCCCAGTGGCACAGGACTCACCTTATCCCTACCACTTCCAGTGTCCTGTGTTGTAACAGGGACATGCTGAGGGTCTTCTCCCAGGCCCAGGCCATCCAGAGCACCATCAGCCCCTATCTCCAAACCAAGGGCTCTGGGCAAAGGTACCCAGCCCCACCCCTTGCCCTGTCAGTGGAATTTTCTCAAACGTGTATTATTTAAAATTTTGTGTATTTAAAATTTTTCACATTACCTTTTTGAAGTACATTTTTATGCTTAGAAAAGTCTTCCTAACATAACATCAGATGAGTACTATTTTCTTCTCATTGTTTCACTTTTTGAAAATTATTATTAAGATTGTAATCTGGAGCCAGCCGCAGTGGCATATGGCTTTAATCCCAAGCCTGGGATGGGAGACTGAGACTGGGAATGGCTTGAGTCTACGGGTTTGAGACCTGCCCAGGGCACCATAGTGAGACCTAGTCTCAAAAAATAGGGGGGATTGCTTGAATCCAGAGTACCCTGGGCAACATAGTGAGACCTAAGCTCAAAAAAAGACTTTAACCTGGAATTTATTTTGCTGATATAAGGTAGAGCTCTGACTTAAACTTTTTCCTGATTCAGCTAAAAGTTAAGCTTCTTTATATACTGGAAGATAGATGGAATAAAGTACTGGAACCTATATGTATAGATATAGATGTATACTAGCATCTTTTTCTGGGTTCAGTTTTATGTTTTTCATTGTAGATACCTTACACTTGGTTTAGTTACTGTAACTTTGTATTGTATTTTGTTTTCTTTTTAATTTTTTAAAACATTTTAAGTTCATTCAAAATTTTTTTTTGGAGTGGGTATACATACATTATTCACCAACAAATGCTTAATACTTTAAATCTATAATCACATATTTGCAGACACTTGAAAATTATTAGAGCTAATTGAAAAAAGTAAAAAATTGATTTCTTTGCTCTTGTAACTCAAAATAAAATATTCAAAATAGCATTTTTATAGCAATCACACACACCCACCTCCTCCCTTCACTCAGACTCCTCTCTCCTTGTTTGTTGATTTGTGTTGAGTCCATTGGTCTCTTCTTTTTCTGTGGCAGTGTCCTTTGCTGGATGAGGGACTGTGTTCCTGGGACACAGCATACTATGCTTGTAGGGTTGCAGTCTTAGCTTTGCATTGGGCAACCAGTCCATGCTCATTTGAGGTCTGTCAATGTCTTCTCTTTGCTGGCTGCCCTCTCCAGTCCATTCTCCTTAACAATCCACTGCCTTTTCACCCCATAGATCTGTCCTCTGGCTCAGGGGACCTTTCCCCAGCCATTGTCAGTAAAGAAGTTTCTTGATATGGGCAGGCATCCACTGGTAGACTTTGCATCAGTTTGCAGATTTGCTGTGAAGCCAATGCCTGGACTCTGCGGCCCTCCTCACCCAAGGCTTGGGGAGAACACCTTGTTTTCCAGGGTGACATACCCTAAAATGGGGTTCATCCACCCACGGTGAGGCCATAGGTGTGATTCTGTGATAGGTCTTTACCATGATTGTTTCTTCAATCCAGTATGCATTGTCTTTTCTTGATGTCCCTTCTCCTGTTACCCATGCAGAAGTGTGGGTAAGGATGTGTTATGTTTTAATACTAGTAATGAAAGTTTATTACCCCTTTTGTATATATTATTGCAATTTTGCCTGACTTTTTCATCTCCTTAAGGTTCATGCAGACTTCAGAATAATTTAAATCCCTTTATTCCTTTACTCCCCCATTCAAATTTTCATCAAATTTTTAAAAGATAACCATATTAATTTTAGGTGTACATTATGATATAACATGTATACGTTACAATGTCATATACAATAATTATAGTTAATACCCATCACCACAAAGTTACAGGTTTTTTTTATGAGAACTTTTAAGATTTACTCTTTTTAGTAACTTTCAAATATACAGTAAAAAGTATGGACCACTTCACAAATCTATGTCACCCTTGCACTGGAGCCATGGTAATCTTATCTATCATTTAAATTTAGTGTATGTGCTGCCAAAGCAAACACTCCATCATATTCTGAATGGAATTACATCCACTTTAAAAACATCTATGAAAAAATTGACATTGTTATAAGTTTTTTAGAACAATTTATTCACTTCATATCAATTTTTGTGTCTTGATAAATGGGATTTTGTTTTCATTAAACCTTTTTAAAAAATTTTTTTCACTCATCTTTGTACAGTTATTGTCTCCCTTAGGTATGGTCCTCCCATCAATAATGCACCCACATACTGCCACTCCGCTCTCCTGTGTCCCCTTCAATCACTCTAAGCCCTCTTTCACTGCAAGTCATAGATCAGTGATTGACCCACTAGTCTCATCTCTCTCCCTTTTGTGTGTGTGTGTTTGTTTGTTTGTAACAATGTCCTTTCCTGGGTGAAGATCTGCACTCTTGGAACACAGCAGACCAGGCTGCTCAGATCTCTAGGAGCAATTGTGAGGCAGGTAGCCAGGCCAAGCCTGTCAGGAGCCAGTTGTAGGACAAATGTGTGGAAGTGGTTCTCTAGCCTTCTTGATTTTGGAGCTTCCTGTGGTGTGGGAACTTACCTAGTTATCTTCATATCAGTCTGGTTCTCTGGGTTCCAGACCTTCTCATTCATACCGATTACCCCATCTCTTCTGATGACTGTCACATGATGCTGCTTTTGAATCTCTTGTTTGGTGATTGATCAGCAGGTGATTGATTCAACTGGTCTCAGCTCCTTTTATGGTTTCCAATCCTGCTATGAGAGCACAGCTCCATCTGTGAAGGTTTCCTCCTCCAGTTGGAGTAGGAGGGAGCGTCACTCACATTGCACACATCTCTACTAGGGTTTGATTCCCCAGCCCCTGGAGATGTTGTAGGTTGGAGCTCTGTGATAGGTCACCACACCAACTCATCTTATGATATGGCTCTTGTGGTTCTGACCATTCTCTGTCTGGGGCCCTCCCCAGACTATGGTTGTGTCCAGGCAGGGTCTTTATACCTTCTGAGTAGCTAAATTATTGTATCTGGCTGTCACTTCAAACTCTTATTAAATCTTGTTTTTTCAGTTGATCATTTTGGATTTTTTAAGTTAAATTCACTTCAGGTAATGACAGTGTTACTATGTTTCTGATTTTTACCTCATTGTCATGACTGAAACTTTCAGAAATGTTAAATAATAATGCTGATAGTAAGAATTACTTTCCTGTTTTTTTAAAACAGGAATACTTTAATATTTTAAAGATTTGCGTTCTGCTGTTGTTTTAAAAGATATTTATATTATGCTTAGCATTTTAAAGAAGTGTCTTTCTATTTTTAATTTACTGACTCTACTTTAAAAAAAAAATTATGCTAAAGTTTTGCCACCATTGAAATCATTTACTTTTTCTTTCATCTATCTGATGAGTTACATTAATGTATTTTCTGAACTTGACCTTTCCTCACTGGGATATATACTCAGTATTTTCCTCACTGCCATTTGTACTTAGAATACTTATATTTTAATGGTTACTAAGTTTAATTTGCTGTTATTTTATTTATTTTTTTGAGACTAGGTCTTGCTTTTGCCTGTGGAACTACAGGCTCATGTTGCCTGGGGTACCACAGACTCAAGCAATCCCCAGCCTCAACTTCCCAGGTAGCTGG
This sequence comes from Uropsilus gracilis, assembly GCA_004024945.1. Lineage (NCBI taxonomy): Eukaryota > Metazoa > Chordata > Mammalia > Eulipotyphla > Talpidae > Uropsilus > Uropsilus gracilis. The sequence continues at coordinate 21,903 of PVHY01021078.1, forward strand.
GATTACAGGTGTGCGCCACCATACCCAGCTATATTTTTTTGGAACTAGGTCTCGCTATGTGCCCCCAGTGGGACTCGAACCGCGATCCCTGGCCCCAGCCACAGCTTCCTAGGCTGCTGCTTACAGGCATGTGCCACATTGCCCAGCCTGCTGTTATTTTACATAGGGTATTTGCATGCATTTCCATAGTGACCCTGGCCTCTTTTGGTGCCCCCCCTCCCCCCTTGGACATTTTTGTTTTCTGTGACTTAGTGAGTCACTGAATGATTACTTGAAGAATCATTCTTGACCCTTTTATCCTCTGCCTTTGAATTAGATACAGAATTCAGCCATTTAAACATTTCCTCTGGTACCACCGTAATCCAAAATGTTACTCTCTTTTGCTCAGACCATTTATGGTGGAGCTGTTCTGAAGATCTAGACTTCCCTCCCCCCACTTCAATCTATTCCCAACACAGCAGCCAGATATAAATTTGATTATTTAATACCACATCTTTAGCTCTTTCAAGAGGATTCCTGTCTCACTTTTAAAAATTACTACGCCTATTTAAGAAAGTTAGTTCCTTTCTGACTTCACTTTCTACCACTCTTCTTTACACTTAAGTCTTCACTGGCCAAACCAGCTGCCTCATTCTTTAGTCATGCCAGACAACTAATGCCTCTTCACCTTTGCTTGTCTGTTCTGCCACATTCATTACTCCAGTGCATAGTTTACTTTCTACTGTCCTTCACATCCCTGCTCTAGACTCATTCTAATTAAAAGTTATTTAACTGTGATCTATAGAAATGAGCACTCTCCCCGGGCACTCACTGCCCCCACTAGACTTTTTCCTTTTTAGCACTTACCATTCCCTAACAATTGTTTTCTTGTCCCCTAACAATTTTTTTAGTTTTTTTTCTTTTTTTGCTTTGCTTAGTGTCCCCCACTGAAATTTAAAGAATGAATAATAATACTAGTTTATTTGAAAAAAATTTTAACTGCATTTATTTACTGTTCTAATCCCCAGTGCTTAGAATAGTTCCTAGAAAATAGACTACTCCCAATGCCACAATTATTTATTGATTATGAATACATAAGAGAACTGAAGAGACTTGCTTGTAAAGGCATCTCAGACTATGGTAGTTCTGGGAAGAAAATCTTTAACATCTTTTTTCTGTTTCTTATTTATTATCTTTCCAAATGTTTTGATTCTTGTATCAGTTTTTTCAGCAGAATTATTGAGATGTAATTAATATACACACATAATAATTCACCAAGTGTAAGTGTTCAATTAGATGCATTTTGACATAAATAATAAATACCACCACAAACAACATATGGAACATTTCACATATGAAATATACAAAATACACTTTTGTTATTATCTAAAAAATCATCCATTTCTCTAAAATCTTCACATTTTTAAGTCTGTTAACTAAAAAGATAATTATCATATCCACTTTATACTTTTATTTATATTACTATGAATGCATTGTTTTTAAATTTGCTAGTACAGGTGTGGTGGTGTGTGCCTGTAATCCCAGTTACTGGGAGGTTGAGGTTGGGCATCACTTGAGTCTGCGAATTGTAGACAACCCAAAGCAACATAGCAAGACCTAGTCTCTTAAAAAAAAAAATTGCTAGCAATATTCATTTCTTGATTTTCAAAAGCTAGTTTTTATATTTACTGTAATTTATATGTCTTTTTCTTATTGGTATTCTACTTTTTATTAAATCATCTTTGTTCATTTGTGTTTTATTAATTTATTTAAAAGCTTTTTATGGCAGCCAGGCATGGTGGCACGTGCCTGTAAGCTTCAGCCTATGAAGCAGCTGGGGCTAAGCAGTTTGAGTCCCACTCGGAGCAACATAGTGAGACCTAGTCCCAAAAAATAGCTGGGTGTGGTGGCGCACGCCTGTAATCCCGCTACCTGGGAAGCTGAGGCTGGGGATTGTTTGAGTTTGTGGTACCCCAGGCAACATGAGCCTGCAGTTCCATGGGCAAAAATAGCAAGACCTAGTCTCAAAAAAAACAAAAGGACTTACATGTCAGACCCAAAACCACAAAACCCTCCATGGATTACAATTCAGAAATCCCTTTCTGAAAACATCTACAGATGGCAAAAAAATGAAGGAAAACATAAACAGATGGGACTACATCAAACTAAAAAGCTTCTGTACTGTAAAAAGACAACAGAAAAAACAAAAAGAAGCCCAACTGAATGGGAAAAAATTTTTGCCCTCCACAAGAGTGATAAGGGTTTAATAATGAAGATCCACCAGGAACTCACACAACTAAATAAAAGCAAAACAAGAAGCCCAATCAAAAAATGGGGAGAAGAACTAAAAAGACATTTCTCCAAAGAGGAAATACAAATGGCCAACAGGCACATGAAAAATTGTTCAACATCACTAGTAATAAGGGAAATGCAAATCAAAACCACAATGAGATACCACCTTACACCAGTAAGAATGGCCCACATCTAAAGCCGGGCACGGTGGCTCATGCCTGTAAGCTTCATAGGCTCATGCCTATGAAGCGGCTGGGGCTAGGGATCGCGGTTCAAGTCCCGCCTGGGCCCGTAGCGAGACCTAGTTCCAAAAAATAGCTGGGCGTGGTAGCGCGCGCCTGTAATCCCAGCTACCTGGGAAGCAGAGGCTGGGGATTGCTTGAGTCTGTGGTACCCCGGGCAATGAGAGCCTGCAGTTCCATGGGCAAAAATAGCGAGACCTAGT
>PVHY01021079.1:0-24507 GCA_004024945.1 Uropsilus gracilis
TAAAAAAAAAAAAAAAAGAACAAGGAGGCACTGATACCAGAGATCAAAAGGATCTGGAGAAAAAGTGTCTCCTCCACAACAGGAAATCCCACAGGTCACTCAAACAGGTCACTCCTGTTTGTTGGAGAGTCACTCCACATGCTTGCCCTGCAGGCTTTCTGACAAGCTCAGATGGGCCACCAGCCCCAAGGTTATTCCTGGCAATTTGGTCAGTCTGGTCTGCAGTCCCCCAGCAACGTGGGGTTTCACCCAGAAGACACTGCCCCAGAAAACGAAGAGACCAACGGGCTAATCATCGACCAACAACCTGCATTGAGAGAGGAACTGGAGTGACCAGAGTGGGGTATCAGCGGGAGGGGAGCAGGGAGGATCATGTTTACAAGCATGAGGTAAGTATGCAAACAAGAAAATAAAATTTTATGGGGGGAAAAAAAAGGGAAGAAACTAAAAAAAAAAAAGGCAGCAAATCCCAGTTCCCTGCAACTCCTCTCCTCCCATCCATGTGTTGTCTCTGCCCTGCTAGGCTGCTCTCCCAAAGGGCAGAAAAACCAGTACTCACAAAGATTTCTAAAGACTCACATGATAAGCACCTACCAATCCCAAATTCAGCCCTCCAATTCTGGGCTATTATGCCTGATAAAAGAGTAGTTCTGTAACATTAAAAGCTGAATTGAATTTGGGTGGTGTGGCAAGATCAACCCAATTCCTTTTCCAGTCTCCCAACAATTCAAAATTCTTGGGATCCAGATTATCCTTAGTTTGCTTTGTTTCAACATATGTTGGTGATGTATTATTCAGAATGAGGTTATTCTTGATAGATTTCTTAAAACCATTTTTTAAGTATTTTTGTCTCAACACTTTAGACTCAATGTTGCTTGACCCCCAACCTGATTAGTTTGCTTAGCATTTTATTTCCCCAAGTGTTTTCAGTCTTTTTGTTCTACAAGCATCCTCTGTTCAGAAAACATAGTTGGGAGTCAGTTGCTGTCCAGCAAACATCAGGCTCTTAGTTGGGTCTTAGCTGATTCTAGCAGTTACACAAACCAGGGCTGGTGGGCAGGCGAGATGTCCCAGTACCGCAGCCTACTACCCCCTCACCCCCGCCCTGTTCTCCACCCTTTGTCACAGCCTCCAGGTGTACTCATACATGTGCACACTCACTGGTCCAGGCATATACAGTCATGGGAAAGCACAATACCACAGGTGCTGGTTATATAGGCTAAGGGAGGAAAACCTGACCATTTACTCTACAGTTGCTTTTTACAGTCATGTATTTGTTCTATTGTTGTTACCTCCCTTTCACTAGATTTCATGATTTCTGTTGCATTTTCTTTCCTGTTTCCCCCTTTAAATTGTCTTTTTGTTGCAACAGACCTTTTAAGTCTGTGTTTTCAAAAACATAAGGTGATGAATCTTTGATTTCAAGGATCCAGGTCACTTTTTCTTTTTTAAATTGAAATATAATTGACAGGCATTTTAATTTCAGGTGTATACAATACAATACAGGGCCTTCTAACCTTATTGCTTCCCTCCACATGGACACGGCAGGCAGAACAAAGGTGCAAGAGCAAGGCTCAGGGACACAGGCCAGGAACTGCACTGTCACTTCCATTCAGTGAATCAGAACTCCATTAAATGCCTACACCAGTGACAAGGGACGCCAAGAAGAGATGTGTGATTATCTGTTGTCTCAGATCCCTTTCCATCTTTCTGAACACTTTGGCTTTTGAAGCGGGGGTTGGGATTCTGCAGACTACATTTCTCCCTTGTTAACTGTCTTTGTGATGAGTTCCAAGAGGAGGTCAGAGGGGAACTGGAAGGCAAAAGGAATTGCTTCCCAATTCGCTGGCCAAGCCTTTCATGTCATCCCAGGGATGGCCCTGCACCCCGTTAGCATCACTGGGTTCTATCCTCCCATGTCTTCTGGTGCTCCCAGAATCAACCTGTCTTTTATCAGTTCTGAGGTCCATAGTCTGAGATGCAGAATTAGCAAAACTAGACAGCACAAATCACACAGGGTTCTCTCCTGTCCCTTTCTAAAGTCCAAGAGAATATATTTGATCACTTATGAAACTTTGTTACAGAAATACATCAGTCTGTTCTCATGAAATCTTTTACCTAATATTATGTACTTTATTTCCCAATGCCCCACTATACCCTCTTTAGAATATAAACTTCATAAAAATGGGGAATTTTGTTTTGCCTACTGGTGTATTCCAAGTGCCTAGAACAATGACTGATAACTAGTTACAACTGAAAATTCTCTCATGTAAATGTGCTAAGACTTGAGGTCAGAGCTATAACAAGATGAGTGGGGGAACAGATCACCCTAGGGGCTTGCATGCCGTTGTAAGGACTCTGGCTGTGAGTGCAATCATTTCAAGGTCGGAGCAGGAATCCTGTATCAAGCTTGGGCTGTGGTGGGCATGGAAGCATGACAATTATGTGTAAAATCGCAAGATTATGGGAGTATGTCTGAGGGTAAGGGGAGAGCAGTCTAAGAACTTAGTATTGGGCATGCTATGCTTAAGAGGTTTTGTTAGGCAGTCACTGAGTCAGGTGCATCTGTGTCTGGATGACAGGTAGGCTAGGAGCATAAATGAGAGGCCCTCTACATATGAATGATGAAGTTAAATTGAATGCAGAGAGGAGTAAGGTCTGAGCACTCCGCAGTTAAAAGGTCTTTAAGAAAGAATGAATTTTATCACAGAAATAGAATGAGGTTCTTCTAATAAATACCCTGAAGGAAAAAAAAAAGGTATTTATGATATCATTTATTTATTTATTTTAAGACTAGGTCTCACTATGTTGCCTGGGGTAGTCCTGAACCCATGAGCTACCTGGCCTAAGCCTCTCAGGTAGCTGGGATTACAGGTGCACACCACCATGCCCAGCTATTTTTTAGAGCCTAGGTCTTGCTATGTTGCCTGGGGTAGTCTTGAACTTGCAGACTCAAGCAATTCCCAGCCACAGCCTACCAGCGCTTGGATTAGGCACGCACCACCGCACCCAGCCTATGATATATTTATGAAAGACAGGTAAGAACAAATTATGAACATAATTTAAAGATAGAATTTATTCTCTGATGGTTTACTCATGCAAACTGCACATAAAAGAAAATAGTACAGTTTGTGTAACATTGCAAATATAAGGACTCAAAATGCTAGGTACAGAAGTAGTGTGACATCCTGAAAGTCAAACTGGAATTTGTGTTTATACAACTAATAATGATCTTTATTTGCTGAATACAGATTGATTTACAATGAAGGTTTTGCTAATCTTGGTAAGCTCATTAACCGTTTACATGACTTCTTACATCTATGTAGTTTTATTTTACAGTTGCAAGAATTCCTGTTACGAAAAAATTTAAGCTTGCATAAATAATAAAATGAAAGAAAAATGTACTGAAGGACTTGAGAGTGAAAAATTGAGGCTTTTCCTAACCCATTCAAACTACAGTAAAAATAGCCTTCTTGCAGAATTCATGTTTTGTGCCTTTGAGATCAACTTCTTAAAAATAGTAACTACGGCAAACTCATGATTGAAAATTGATTTCTTTAAAATTATAAAATCAGCTTAAACATTTCAGTAGAATTGTCAACAAAAATGCTTATTTTAAATAAGCCAAATGATAAAATTTCTATTATCTTCATACTTAAAAGTCCTGAAATGTCATTTGTATAATTTGAACATATCCCAGTTTGGAACTTAGGCAGGTGGGAGATTTCCTTGAATTATCAAGAATATTCCATATCGGTTTTTTAAAATGTCAGTCTCATTAGAAGATGGCACTGAGACTTTAGCAAATAGTGTAGTATGGATGCAGAACAAACTACACAACTTATTATAAATGCATTACAGATATTTACATAATGGAATCCTGCTTGAATGCCAGAAGTTGCTACTGGGAAGGACTCAACTATTTTACAAAGTTTACACACATTTACTACTTTATTTTTAACAATTTAGTCTATTTTAAAATATTGTACTGTGTTTTGAACATAACAGCAGAATAAAAATAGATAATGGCACATAAGAAAACTCAGTATCCCACAGATGACTGGATAATGAGAAAAGTGTACCTACAATCATGTCATCAGAAACAAACTACATCATGGAATGTTAGTTATCCAAGCTTGCACAGTAATGACATTTTAAATTGCAATCATCTATTGGCCAGCATCACACTGAAGGCATCATTAAACATTCAAGCAAAGATTGCTGGCATAAACTATTGAAAGACACACACACACATACACACATATACATACACTCTCTTTCTTTCACTCTTGCTCCCCACATTGTAATTACATTGTTCTAAAGATACTGATTCTTTTCCCCACGAGAAACATTATCAAAATTTGCTACTAAAAGATGACAGTGCTTTCACAAGAATAAGTACAAGTTAGCTTGCAAATACAAGACAATGGGGGTAAACAGTCTTAAGTTTTCTAAGTAGTAATTTTTAGGCTTTTCTGGCAATCATACCATACTTGATTATGCATAAACTTCTCAGTTTGTAACCTGAAATCTGCAAAAAAACAAAACAAAACCAAAGAACCTAATTTCAAAAACATTATTAGGTATCTGACAACCCTGTATCATACATTATATAATTTCATATTCTAATAGCCTCAAAACATAGAATTTAAAAGTACGGAATTTAAGACATAAAAAATAGTTATTTTTGAAATGATAAAGGATCCAAAAATTCAGGTCTACTTAAAATCTTAAAAAAAAGAAAACCACTATTATTAGCAATCTTGAGAGTTTAAGAGGGTGCATAAAGCACTGTATATCTTTTACTATATTTTCACTCACTTAAAACGTGTTCTCTAATGTTCTCTTTTGCATAATGTGCAAAATAAAAGGCAAAAAGATTCAAAGAAAATCTCTATCATTCTTTTGCTAGTGCTTTATGACTTTGTCAACATTACAAAGTCAAGAGGGACTATGCAGAACTTTGGTATAAATGATAACTACTATCACAGTTGAGGGTTAAGAGGTGGTCCAAAAAAAAATGGAAGTGGGAAGAAAGATTCAGTAACACCCCCATTTATTAAAACACCACCAAATTAAAAGTGAAATAAACCACAATGAATTATAATACAATTTACACATTTAGCACAGAAAAATTAATAAATCTAACAATATTTATAAAAAAACAAATATCAGTCTTTTTTCCAGACACTAAAAACTGTTCAGTCTGATCATCAAATGCTGCAACACGAACTTTAGAGCCAAATTTAATTTCAAGTAAAAAAAAAGAAAGAAAGAAAAAATTTACAACCACAGATTTCGCGTAAATGGAAACTGGTCTTTCCTTGATTTTCCTTTGAAGTCACTAGTAAGTATCTAAAACTGGTGCACTGCAGGTTTTTAATCAACTTCCTGAGGGCTGTGACTGGGAGGAAGGAGTCATAACAATCTGCGAAAGCGCAGGTTCTGTACTCTGGTCCGCCATCTGAGTGAGGACTGAAGTGGCTACAGCTTCTGCCTTGGAGGTTGAACTCACTCCATTGGATGTACTGACAGAACTATGTTGTATAGCTTCAGCATGTGGACTACTCGGCACTGACAGGTCTTCTGAACTATCATCTTTATCAGCAGCTGAATGGAAAAGAGAAAAATGGCTCAGTTTCTTAAATAAAAGATTTGTGAAAATGCATCAGTAAGTTACAAGAAGGTATTTCTACAAAATCAGTTTTCAGAGGTTGGTACTATGAGTGCAGTCAAGTGACTGAGGTAGTTGCCAAGTCAGGAAGTCAGCAATTTTATCTGCAACAGTCAAATGAAAGCTCACACAGGGAAACATCTGGGAGTCCAGTTGCCTCAAAGAGCAAAGCTGAAGAAATAGCGTTAAGAAAAGAAATGGGTAGGAATTTGAGCAATAACCTTTTGTAGATAGAATCAGACACTTATCAAGCAACACATTTAACAAAACCAGTTTGCCTCTACATCATTCTTGTTAAAAGATAAAGATTACAAGAACATGCATAAACAAATGAATTCTTACATACAAATTATATCTTAAATTATTCCCTCTGCATTCTCCAGAACTATATTTATTCTGGCTGACTCTCCATCTACTGCAGCAATGGATGATTACAACACCTGATTCTAATGATGCATACACATGAGAATAAGCAATATTTAGAATCTAAATGCCACCAGCTGTTATAGTTGTATGAACTGAGATTCAAATAAAAATTCATAATAAAACTTTAGACACCGAAATTGAAAAGGTATCCTAAATATTTATGAAAATAAATCTCCTAAATTTAAGGCTTTAACAACAAATCTCCTAAATCTTGTCTTAAAGAACAGATCCAGTAATTTCATTTGGTGAAAAAATTCATCTACATAACACAAACAGTATATGAAGTTATGAAACACAAGGACAACGTGAATGAGCTAGACAAAGAAAGAGAGAAAGAAAGAAAAGAAAATACAGTCAATAATCTTCCTAGGAATCTTCCTAGAGATTCCTCTCCCCACCAAAGGTAACAGTCATTCTCCCTACTTTTCTTTGAGGTTTAAACATTTGTTATGTATATCTAAAGAATATTACTTAGTTTTGTTCATTTTTAAAATATAAATAGTATCATATTGGATGTATCCTTTGGCACCTCTTTTTTCATATGGCATTAAAATAATTTTTATTCAATGTTTAAAAGAGAAAGAAAACAGCCTTTTATCAAATCTGAAAATGCATACTAGGCTGCTTGCTTATGAAAAGACTTGATCACATGAAGCAGGACATGATTTGCAATGCAGGTGATGGGAAGAAACCTTTTAAACATAACTTGAGCTCAAATAAAATTCTTTAGGTGTTTTCTGAAATTTTGACCCATTTACCTCAAAAGACCATGCATTTTTGAGAAGCATATTTTAAAATACATTAACAGAACAGAATCCTGTCTTTATAGACGGATAGAACCTCATCATTAAAATGTACTAAAATGCAAAACCAAATCCTAGGTAAAAAATTTTACCTCAAGATATAATAAAAAAAAAAATCATAACCAGTAATAATTTCCAAAATATAGAAAACAAAAGATACTTTCATGATATAAAATATTTAATACTTAGTTATTTCAATAGGTAATACAAAAGTTGTGTGTTCAAAACAAAAAACAGGGGCAATGGCATTTTAACTGGAGAGAATATTAAAAACTCTTTGCCTCTTTTACACTACTTTCAACAAAAGACAAACTGACCTTTCTTTCAGCATTAAGTTCTGGGACTATACATAGTAGCTTTCAAAAATAGAGAAGGTAATCTGTGATGAGTGGTATAAGCACAGGTATATAAAGAGGAGGCCTAATTCAAAAGGATACAAGTTTTATGGGACAAGTGTTTATCTTCAGACTTTGAGAATTAAGTCAAAGCAAATCCGTAGTTTATACAAAGACCAGGAGCTCAGTTATAAATTATGTAGTTGTTAACTTTGTATGTGAAGTATTTTTATAATTTGCTATCTGCATGATGACCAGTTCTTTGAGAGTAAAAATTTTACTGGTATAATCACAAACACTAAAAAGATATGAGATCTTACTTATTCAAAGAACTAACTTACTTCTTATTCAAAGAACCTTTTCCAGCTCTACATAAGCTATGAGAAACAGGTATTTAACAATCCAATCTCTCTACATTCACAATTATTTTCATTAGTGAAAATATAAGCCCTCAACTATATTTGAGGTCCATGAATTTTTCCTTCTCACAACTATAGATTATAATACAATTTTAATTATCTCTGGAGGTATAAAGAATATTAGTGACAGTAAGATCACGTGTGTGCTTCATTCTCTTTGAACCTACACAATAATATTCATATTTTCCATTTACATCTTATAATATTTGACTATACTCAGGGTTATCCTCTATGTGGTTTCATAGGCTTTGGAACTTGTTAAAGCTAATGTTAAAGCTAAGACCCTATAACTTCATATTGTTACTACTGCCTAAAAAGTTTTATAATACCACTTCTACAAAACTTGACTTTTCTTTCACAAGTGCTTTTAATGAACTAATAACCCCTATTACAACTCACCATCATTAGTAATTGTTCTGTGCTTACACATAAAAATAGTACTAAGTATTAGTTAATTTCCTTCCATTTTCTCCAAGATTTAAATATTCATCTTGCCCTCTCTATACTTAACTATTATACAACAGAGAAATCAGATATTCCCAAATATTTCAAATTTGAAAACAAAAACTAAAATTTCTATAAAATCCAATTAGCTCCCAAGAGTGAAGATTAATTTTATGCTACAAATATACTTCAATTTGGTTATCCAGATGACCAGACGGGGCAAAAGGTTAAAGTTAAATTAATTAATTTAATTGTTAAATTAAGAGTTAAATTGTTTAATTCATTTCTTGCATTCTCACAGCAGTATAATATATATTCATTAAAAACGTATCTACATTTTCACTTATCTGAGGTATAAGATATAAACACATACTCCAAACATTTTTTAAAATATCCCTTATAAATTACTGCAAAAAATGAAAAACTGGCTTGTATTTGCTGAGCTTACTACCTGCAAAATAGATGAAATGGTCAGGATTATTCAATAAATTATCTAAAATTTAAAAAGATAATTTTGAATTTAGGAATTAGTTTTCCTTTTAATTTAGAGACTCTTTTGTACAGTTTCTTTTGAACTATCAAAATGCAAGAGAACTTTCTTGCTTAAGAAAATCATGTATGCTTACTGCCAACTCAGTAGCTTCCATAGGAAAGTATGTTAAGTCAGATGGGAGCCATAATGGTCTCATCCTTGCAGCGATCATTGTTAATACAAACCCCAAACATATTTCTATATAGTTCCAATTTATTCCTCAATGTGTTTCAATGTCTTGTCAAAATGACTACATATCAAAGGACTGAGATTTATATGCTCAAAACTGACAAAAATCAATGTTCTAAATATACATGGCAATAGAGAGTTGCTAAATCTACTCAATCTTGTAAATTAAAAAATATTGCCCATTCTGATGAAACTGCTTACAATGACTACAAGTAAAGATGGTGGCCATTAAGTTTTATTGTGAGCACCTGAGGAACTATTTGCATCCAATACAAAATGTTTCTTTCTTTTGAATTACTGACACTAGCAAATTAAAATGAAGTGGATACATATGGCTGAAACAATCTTCACATTTACAAATATCCTGAAATATCACTAAATCATAAAAACGAAAGCTGTGGGTTATATATTATAAATGTCGCCTAATGCATTCCCAGTTCTGTTATTTGTTACAAATTTGTGTACGATGGACAAAATTGGCCATTTATTCTAGAGTAACAGCTGGTTCCAACATTGTGCATCTTTAAAAAAAAAAAAAGTGGGCATTACAAGATGGAAAAAGTACAATTAACCTCTAAAATGCTGAAAATAGAAGAATGTCACTTTTTTGGGAAAAATTTAAGAGGAAACTTAAAAGCAGATAGTTTAAATACCCTTCCATTTTAGCATTTTTATGACTAAAAGCTCAATATTATGGTTCTCAGCAATAAAACATTGCACTATTATGATAACTGAGCATGAATAAGATACTACTATATATTAATAGTGAAGAAAGCTGATTTAAAAAAAAATCTTGCTGAATGGAGGTAAGAAAAGAAGTAGTGTATCATTCTGTGAATCCAGAGTCAAATGAAAATATGAGATGGTAAATATTTTTGACCTATTTTGTTGATCTACAATAAGCTGCACAAAAAGCTAAAATTAGGAAAATTCAAAAATTCCAGGAATTAAGAGGCATATTCCCATTCCATAATAACTGCAGAATTTCTGATATTCAATACTAAATATTAGACCTGCAGTCTTTATGTTTTTAATGATAGCTTGGTTTACTCTGGCAGTATCTTACTGATGTAGCCTAAGGCTGTAGGTAATGGAACATTACTCACTATGATAGCCAGATTTCTTCTGCATGGCGGTTACAGGGCAATCTTTATGAGCCAGAAGAAGCTGTTTCAGCTGTGCCACTTCATTTCTCAGCAGGGTGACTTCACTCTGGAGGAGAAAAAACTTATGTACCTTACCAACATCATACTACACGTACTTTTAACTGTTTAAAACAAGAAAGACAAAGATATGAATCAGACTGTTAAGATATGAATTCTGTTAAAGAATGCCAGGGAATAAAACTTGCTTCTTATGTGTTTAATCAGTATACATTTTTTTTCAATTACAGCATTTTATAAAAATTACAACTTTCATAAAAAACTTAAATAAGACTATAGATACCATAACTGAATATATTTCAAACTTTTTACCATTTGCCTTGGGAATGCTTATATAGTACACGTTGAAGACAGTTTATTTTATGTTACCTGCTCTTCTAATTATCTGAAAAACTAGAAACAGCAAAGATATGGAATAAATTTTCATTTTGACTCTATTTTACCCTGGAAACTCAACTATGCAAGCTTCAAGTATTCTAAAAACTAGGAAAAACTCCACAGGGGAAACTATAGAAAATAATCAAACACAGATCCCTAAAATGCAGTGTAAGGCAAGGTGCTGGACACCTGAACCAGTAGAGCTAGATGTCATATTAAGTGGCTTAGATGTCTTTGGCCTAGGGAATGTGTACACATCTAAGTTTAAATCTGAATCCAATAAATCAATGGCAATTTGTCTTACTCCTTATTACAGGATGGGTACAGAAGTGTTTGTTTGGGATGCATTAATCCAGTGGATTGTAAGATAAAGTTCCAAACTGAGTGACTCCAACTAATTCTTTGGTTACTCCCATCTGAACTATTCTTATAGTTACCCTCTTATTTCTATTTCTAATTCAAAACAATTAAATATTTCTCAATTCCAACTAATGTGAAGGGTAGTCACAGGTACTAGGGTTATGATAGTGTTTATGTCTAAAATATATATATATAGCCAGTTCAACTTCATATAACAGAAATTAATGCGATAAACCTATAGGTGGGAGTCTAAATCAAGCTGATATAGCAGAGAGAAACATTTTTGGGGGATAATATATACTGGTTTATTCATATCCAATGTGTTTATCAAGTATGACTAACAGAGCTATTATTAATACTGACACTAGTGATTACAGTATGAGGAACATATCAATACTTTTCTTTTAGATTATTTAACTTTTTATTTATTTTTATTATGTTTCTTTCAGTGGTCACTTAAGGAGGTCTAATGAGTCTAGTCTACTAAATTACCCTAAATTTAGCTTTCTGGTTAAGAGACTGAGAAGTACAAATTGAAGCCTGAGTTTTTAATGTACACCTGTTAAAAACATTTTCTCACTTAATTTTGGGTTCACAGCTAGAAATCTGAATAGTTTAGGTTAATATAAGTCCAAATAAGTAGGTGTACTTGAAAATTAAGATTTTTTTAATGTCAGTAATTAATTAAATTCATACAATTTATTATTTCTAACTTGTAGGTATTAGTAATTATCACTAATTTGTGTGTTTACATATATTTTAGACATTTTAATATTTGGGTGTGCATATATAATTAAGTATACAGTATTTATCACACTGGCTTATAGTTTGTTGTATTTGTTTGCCCTCTACCACAGTGGAAATTTCTCTAGGGCAGAGCTCTTTTAGATTGTACACATAGCTATATTTTAGAGGAACTGACAGTAACTTTATGTCCAGAAAGCAAAAAAATATTGAAGGTGAAATTGTTTAAATAATATAAAAATGGTTAAAGGTTTTAATTTCACCCTTTATGCCAACAACTTCACCAACATAACTAGATTGTTAGCTTTCTCATTATGAAATAGAAACTGGCATATTTTACACCATCATCTCAATTACAGAATTTTAAAAACCACAGATGTCTTCCCTCCTATTCTATGAAGACATTCAGCATAAATCATTATTTTGAAATATGCTGTATGTTATATGCTGCATTAGATATAACTTCTAAAAGCAGTTGATCTAATCAAAATAAAATAATCTAAGTGATCCTGAGGATTAACAATTAGAACTGTACTACTCTACAAACTCAAAGGATATATTATTCTATGTATTCAAGTGTTTTTTAAATAGGTTTGAAATCAGTAAATAAAACACCAATTTCTATGTTTCAGACTACTGGCAGTATCATAGCTGTTAATCTAATTAGATTACTTCATTAACAACATGAAAAAATGTTAGAATGTCACTAACAATGCTAATGAATATTAAGGATGAAAAGGTAAAGTATTCGGTTCTAATTGAAACTTATATGCATGTTACTGATACATGATAATATGCACGTTTACTTAATTTTAATTGGAATCACAGATAACAGCAAACATTTGAAAAGGCTGGGAAAAGACGAACTTAAAAAACAAAAACATTTAACACTATAATTTACATATATTTAATGGACATACAAGTAGGCTGCTTTTATTCAAAACTCAAATACCAATTTTTGTTTTACATTTTTTAATTAACAAAAGTGGTGAGACAGAGATATAAATTCAGTTCAATCTTCTGTATCATCTTGATCCAAAATGTTTTACATGATAAAAGATTTTCCTAATGATGAGCCCGAAGCTCAGAATGATTTTTGGATGAAAGATTAAATAATTTTACTAACAGTTTGTTTTACTAATGTATTCTAGTATTTAATTTTTTTTTAGCACTAGAGAGAAAGCATGAAATGGGACAGGGTACTAGTGAGAAAAATACTGCAAAGCAAACGCAGAGTGATGATTTGGAATGAGAGTGGGTCATGCCTTCAAGGAAATGAATTTAGCTGAGTAGAAGAGCCCTAAGTGTAGCAGATGCCAGTGATCAAGATCATCAAGGAGGCTGAAAAAGAGGCTCATGCAGGTACAGGTTATTTAACTGAATTAGGCAGAAGAAGATAAATTCTGGTGGTTTCAAAATTATTCATAAGAAACATAGTAAAATTCAACAAATGTTTAAGAATTGTAGTCTTGTACATGTATGTATAAAAAGGATACTACATAAAGACAGGCATGACTATATTCAGAATGTTGACATGAAGTAGTTGCATAAATCAGACTCATTTCGAAATTTTTCTATGTAGATAAAAAGACCAGTAGAGAGAATACATATATAGAAATATGAAGACTCTAAAAGATTACACATACAAACTTCAGCATAAAAAAAATGAAGTGCTAACATACAGTCATATTTGCATTTTATGTATAAATACATAAAAACCAGGTTTGCTTAAACTAATGTGAATCTTAAAGGGTGTTAGGCCATAACCACATTTTAAACTAAGAGAAAAAAGACACATTTATACCTCCACTATCTTCTCTGTCCATTATTTTAAAGTAAACTTTAGTTGAAATCAGCTGACACAGCCCTTCTGATAGCATTATATATTTGTTAGTATATTTTAACTATCTTCCAGGGTTACCTTGAAGATTGTGTGAAACAAGGGCTGTTGCATTCAAACATGAATATTTCTGAAAAGGCAGATGCTAAAAAAATTATTTGGTCTATAATAAAATGTCAATTTTTGGTACTCTCTGTACTCCATTCTATTAAAGCTATCACTCAAAGATTAACCACAAATAAATATTATTTATTTACTCTTTATGTGAAACAGGAGCAGACTCATACAACCATGACAAGAAAGCAACTGATGGCAAAACCAGCCCAGACCTTTTCACCGATATCTGCCGTGGGTTGTTGACCAGGTATTCCTAAAGTTTTGATCTTTAATTCTCTAGTTCTGTCATTGTTCTCACCCCTCAATTAATCTAATATTGGATAGTTTCTTTTTTGAGGAATTTCTTATTGCTACAGATATGATTTTTGCCAAGTTTAGTCTTTACAAAAACATCACTAAGTAACTGTCATAATTGCTAGCACACAGTCCCAAGGGTTGCCATGGATGTAAAAGCTTCCACTTGAGCATGGAAGTTGATAATTTATAACTACAATAGATTTTTTTAATGACAAGATTAAAATAATTTGGAACTATTTTATAAAGTGAATGAGAATGATTTCATTCTTACATTTTAATTACTTGTTTCATGTTTGTCTCCTCTGCAGAACCACAAATTCTAAAAGTGAAAGGACAACTGTCTTTTTCACAGTTATATCCCGTGTCTAAAAACACGCCCTGCACACTTAGATGCTTAATGACATATGAAAAATAACTAGGATTTTACATAGTGTAGTGATCATACACTTTCCTATATTCCCTCTCACTTGAGCTTCATAATAGCATTTGTTCTGTCCAGTATGACAGACGGGAGTAGAGATCAGTAAAAAAGAAGTACTAGATCTCAACTCCAGGATAAAAACTGAATGAAACAGTGGGGGTACATCTACTATCCTTTCCCCTTCTGGAATATAATTTAAAACTTGAGGTAGGGACAAGACAGTTATAGAATAATGTTTTAACTGAAACAAACAGGTGTTATTTAGTATCTTTTAAAATTGTTGCTATTCCTTTCCATTTCAAGTGCTAAGTATTGAACAAAGTATTGTTTCAATACAAGGAAAGAAAGACCCTATTCCCTTTAATTCAACAAATCAATAAACAAAGTCTTTTCCATAAATTAAGTAACGAGTGAAAAACTCATGATCCAGTTTTTAAAGAATGTTTCTATTCATTTACTAAAGTTCTACTTCAAATTTTGCAATACCTAAGTTTTGAAAGGGAAATTCAAATCAAAATCTCCAAAGCAAAAGTTTCAACTACAGAGTAAACTGTTAAGGAGCTATTACCAGTTAAACAAAAGATTTTTTTCTTTTGCTCATAAAAGAAACATGCTGAAATGTAAATAACCTCCAAAATGAGACAAATGAAAGACAAAATCATAACAAGGTTAAAATCATTTCAAGCTAGACCCTCCCCCCCCAAAAAAAAAAAATCATGAATTACCTTTAAGGATATAGTAAGTTACAACCAAGCAATTCTTGGTCTATATTACAATAAATGTTTCTAATACAATCTGATGAAATTATTCTTTTAACAATGATTCTAAAAAGCTTTTAAAAAAACATTATTTTTAGTGAATGGAGTAAAAAGGTTAAATAATTTTTTTCCTTAAAATTGTATGTTTATTTGGGAAAAATACAGTCACACTTCTATACTTTATTACGGAAATGAAGAGCTGATGAATGCTTTTTACATAAAGAAAAGTTCAATTTTCTTGGACAGTGAACTTTCTTTACAGGTCATTTTGTTCTTCACAGTTAACTGTTTTGCTGTGGGCAGACTGAAACTTTTCTCCTGGAGTCTAACATAAAGCATGTTAAACTCTACAGGCTGAAAACAAAAAAACTGTCATTTTTAAAAAACTGTTTTTGAACAAGTAACTAGAAACAATGAAAAACAAAAATCATATAGCCACTTCAATGAAGAGAGTAAGTTATAATACTCTTCATAAACCGTTCATGTTTTCTAGTCTCTTCTTTACCACTGTTACAAACTCATACACAGTCATTCTAAAATTTTACTTAAATTTAGGGATTCATTTCATACCTACACATTTATCTATCTAACTATAAATATTTTATAAATATCAAGGAATTATGCAAAATATTGTAGCATCCAACTAACTTTTGAGTAATTTCTTGAAGGAAAATCCCCAAATGTAGAATCAATTATTTAAAAATAAATAAATAAACAATTCAGTGGTGTTTAGTTGATTTATAATGCTGTATCATCACTTTCTTCTATCTGGTTATAAAACACATCTGTATCACTCCAAAGTAAAACCCTTTACCCATTTACCAGTTTCTCCGATTTCTCCCTTTTTAATCCCAAGCAATCACCAGGTTTGCATTTTCTCTAAGGATTTACCTCTTCCAGATATTTTATGTACGTGAAGGTACATTAAGATGTGACTATGTTTTAAAAAAAAAAAAAAAAAGTGACTATGTCTCTAGGTTCTTTTACTTTGGGATATTTTGAGTTTCATGCTCATTCCAACATGTTTTCATTCTATCCTAAGGCTAAGTAATATTCCATACTATGTACATACCTCAGTTCATTTACCCATTCATCCCCTGACAGACATCTGGGCTGTTTTCAGCAACTTTTATTTTTCACACATAATATATTAGACATCTCACCATGTTAATACATAAAACATGTACTTTTTTTCCCTTTTTTGTAGAAGTATTTTACAGAAAATCCCTGATAACACATCGTTTCACCTACCCCCTCTGGTAAGCAACTCTTAAACTAATTCTTACCTAACCTAAGCATCACTAAGCTTTTGATGATTTGAAATACAGATTTTTCCAATCACTATGGAAAGCCACATGGAGGTTCCTCAGAACACTGAAAATGGATCTACCTCATAATCCAGCAATTCCACTCCTGGGAATCTACACAAAGGACACAGAAACCTGCACGCCAATGTTTACTGCAGCACTATTTGTAATAGCCAGGAAACAACCCAAATGTCCCAAAACAGATAAATGAATCAAAAAGCTGTGGTATGTTTACATAATGGAATATTACTTGGCAATCCAAAAAAGACAAATTTATGTCATTTGCAGCGATTTGGAGTAAGCAGGAAGAGATTAATGCTAGTGGAAATTAATCAGAAGGAGAAAAATAAACACCAAATGGTCTCACTTATATGTGGAGTACAGAGAAACCAAACAAAAGCTAAAAAAAAGTCAGAACAGTACCTTTACCTCAGAACTGAAGCATACAGCAAAGGGAGGGGGGCAAGATAAGAAGGGGTGAACACAAGGGAATATGGTGATGGCTGATGGGTGATACATGGTGGCGGGAGAACTACAAGGACTGCAATGACATAAGAAAAAAATTTACAGAGTTTAAAAAATAAATTCTTAAATACTGATTTTTACTACAAACAACTAATTTTACTAAAACCTTTACAAGTTGTTTCTAATTTTAAGTATAAAGAAATTTATGTTCCACAACTATAGAACTTTAAATTTATTTTTATATTTGATGTATGCTTTAAATTTATCTTCTGCCAGGCACGGTGGCTCGTGCTTATAAGCTTCAGCCTATGAAGCGGCCGGGGCGAGGGATCACGGTTCGAGTCCCGCCTGGGGCCCGCAGCAAGACCTAGTTCCAAAAAAATAGCTGGGCGTGGTGGCGCGCGTCTGTCATCCCAGCGACCTGGGAAGCTGAGGCTGGGGATTGCTTGTGTTAAATATCAAATGATAACCATTTTGATAGCGGATATCAAGCAGCCAGAAGCCAACCATATAAGGCATCATTGGCCATCGGTCAGCAACATCTCCTTACATGGCAAAGCCCCTCAGTAGCTAGTAAGACCCTCATATCTTAGCCCTCATTAACCAACCAAAGTAAGTCCACGTATCCCCAAGCCCTCACTAGCCAACCAAAGTAAGTGCACGTACTCCCAAGCCCCTTGCCAAGGGATAAAAGAAAACTGCGTGGGGGCTCGGGGTCCGGACTCTCGGCCTGATGTAACCACTGCATCGGTGTTCCAGGTCAGTGCTGGACCCTGACTTAAGTCAGAAAATAAATGCCTCTTGCCTTTGCATCACCCGTGTGCTGTTGTTAAACTGGAACCCCATGACGGCACTTTAACACTTGAGTCTGTGGTACCCCGGGCAACGAGAGCCTGCAGTTCCACAGGCAAAAAAAATAGCAAGACCTAGTCTCAAAAAAAAAAATTTTTCTATTTAAAAGTTTCATGCTTCAAAATACATACATACATACATACATACATACATACATACATACATACATACACACACACACACACACACACACACACACACACACATACACCCCACACTGTTGAAGTAATGACATTTTAACCACAGTTTGTACTTTAGAAAAAACAGGAGATTAATGATAAAGATCACACCTTGTATTGATTTTTCCAAGGTTTTCTGAATTAAGTGTTGTTGCTAATAATAAGAGATAATGATGTCCAGTGCTGCTATATAATTAAAAACACAGCAAGTTATCTCATTAAGAGCAGTTAATACTACTGCAATGGGTCAAAGGATAAAAGTGGCCCAACATATAGTCTAAGAATACCCTATAATAATACCATATAAACAATATAATACCATAAACATATATTACTTAATAGTTTTCAATATTTCTTAATTTGACCAGTTACAGTATGGGTAATATGAACATCACCTTGTGTTTTAATTTTTTGTTTGTTTGTTTTTTGAGACTAGGTCTCGCTATTTTTGCCCGTGGAACCGCAGGTTCTCGTTGCCCGGGGCACCACAGACTCAAGCAATCCCCAGCCTCAGCTTCCCAGGTAGCTGGGATTACAGGCACACGCCACCACACCCAGCTATTTTTTGGGAACTAGGTCTCGCTACGGTCCCAGGTGGGACTAGAACCGCGATCCCTAGCCCCGGCCGCTTCATAGGCGGAAGCTTACAGGCACGAGCCACCGTGCCCAGCCTGTGTTTTAATATTAATGCTTATAACATTATGTCTTTAAAAAGGCACAAGTCAATTACAAAGGAAATATCAATTCATATATCTTATTGAAAGTAAAATTTTCTATATTTAAAAACACCTTCATTAATGGCAATTCAATTGACTTATACAACCCAGAGAAGCAGCATTAGTACTAGTTTATGGGTAAGATCACAGAGGATGACAAAGGATGGTTTGTGTAATGTCATACAACTATAAAATACCCAATTCATTCACAAGAGCGATCTTCTCTGTTATGAACATAAAAATCCCACAAACCTAATCACTGTTAACATGAATATTTGAAAATCTAAATAAAAATAGTTAGTAGTCTCACAGAGAGACTTGTAAAGACAGTGTGTAAATACAAAAACAAATTTGTATTTAAATAACATACAAATTAGAAACTGTAATCTGTTTCATTTTATAAAAGGCAAAATATTTCAGAATTTTTTCTAAAAAATTATGAAAATAGTTCCCGATAACAATGCTTTTTTTTTTTTTAACAAGCCTTCAAATTGCTACATAGGTGCAATCTATGTGGTGTGGTAAATTGTGTTTAAATTTTCTCAAAACAGTTAAAAATTTTTTGCAAGGCAATTTATTTGTTCTAACGTTAGTATGGCAATGTTCAAAGTACAATGTAAGGTTTTAAAAGATACTTGGTTCAATATGAAAAAGTTTTAAGTCATAAAATTATATTAACACTATGCCTAGTGATAAGAACATTTTCCAAGCCATTTAAACAGACATTTATGATGGTGACATATTTAAATAAGGATTTAAGCAATCAGGTCTCATCATTAATCATAATTACACATAAAGGTTAGCTTTTAATTGGAAATAGAAAACT
The DNA here is from genome assembly GCA_004024945.1 of Uropsilus gracilis. Lineage (NCBI taxonomy): Eukaryota > Metazoa > Chordata > Mammalia > Eulipotyphla > Talpidae > Uropsilus > Uropsilus gracilis. The sequence goes on from PVHY01021079.1 coordinate 19,246, forward strand.
CAGAGGGTTGACCAATAACAGATTCACTGAAATCAACTTTTTAATTGATTTCATCAACTCTAGTGTGAAAAGATTTTACTGGAGAATAGCCACAATATCAAAAAATAAAAGCAAAAACAAACAAACCCCACAATCAACAAAAACAAAAGGAAGGAAAGAAATGGAAGGAAATAAATGTGATAATGCCTGACACTATCTTTGGGCATCTTAACAAAGTATAAACAGGAAGGCGTCTTAAAACCTTTATACTCCCAGGAGGTTACTAAGAAATGTATCTGAGGCACACTGGCAGGGCAGTATGAAATGATTTCTACTGCCACTGTATTGTACCTGTTCTGTGGATAATTAGAGTCCTTCAGTTTCCAAAGCTGTCAATCTGGCACCTTTCACAAACACTATATTCACTTTAAATAAAACAAAACAAAATTCAAAAAACAAAAAAAATTAAAAGCAAAATTGCTGAAGCAACTTTATAGGTAATATTTGTACCACATAAATACAAATATTTAAAACTTCTTTACTGAACCAGTATTGAAGTTTTGTTATTTTATTTCACTAGCAAACAGGTTTATAAAATCCTGCCTTACTGTGGATAATATCCACATGCAATACTATGTTCCAAGATGGATGGCGATCTAGACAGAGTAAGGAAATTATTAAAAATAAATACATGAAACCAAATGCACATATATATAGCATACCTGCAGCTGACCATTTAATGAACTCAAGTCTTCTGCTTTCTTCTCTAAAGACTGAACCCACACTTTCCTTTTTTGTCGACATCTTGAAGCTGCTGCTCTATTTCTCTCCAGGAACTTCCTCCTTTTTTCATCAGGATCTTCATTTGCTGCTCTTCTTCGACGACCACTTGTATTTTGAGTCTGTGGAGTTGTGTGAGCTGGAGAAGCCTACGTACATAGGTGGAACAGCTTGTTACATTATCTTCTATTGAGTGAGTGAACATAAATGTGATTAGATAGGTACACTACTCACTTTATTTTCTAAGTCTTGTATGTATCAATATTACCCCATATAATACCATGTGGAGATGTGAAAATCACCACATGGCTTAACAAATTCCTTGAAATAAATAAGCACTGCTAAAACAAGATTCTCTCTAATTCACTATCCAGTGAATATATTCTTTAAAGCTTGTACAATACTTTTATTTTATTTATGCATAAATAATATAAAGTAATGGGAAACGCAATATAAATGATCATGTATAGAATTAATATTTTTCCAAGTGTACTTTTTAATAAACATTCTGACATTATTTAGTGCTCTGAAAACTAATTATAAGCTGTTAATATAAAAAAATTGAACTTCCTATTTAAATTCACTATGGTAAAGCATGTTTTCAACACAGTTTTTCAAAACTAAGTATTCGCTTTCTCTAAAATTAAGGAGTGAAACTACATATTTTGGTGTATTCAGCTTTTATTCAGTTTTTGAAACTTAGGGACTTTTCTTAAGAGTCAAGTTCATATAACTATTGGTGTTCATTTTCCTGGTGGCAGAATTTCACAGGAATGCATGTGTTCACTTTAATTGGCCCCTCTGCTCCTTAGGGATCTACTTAGTTATCTGTATGAGCCAGAGACAGAAATCTTCAGTCACTAGTGATACTGTCTTACTTACAGTGATACTATAGAACAATTTAGTATTTCCAAGATTCTCAGAAACCTCAGGCCCCAAAACATCTGATTACGAGTGACAGAAAATGAACTTTGGAAACAGTACAAAGGATACATGACCCCACAAAGAAGAAAACAACATTTTAATCTATAATTGCTATAATTATAATTTTTAGCTATAATTTATAATTTAAAAAGTTACAAATAAAAGTTGTCCAAATCTATACAACCTAAAATATTTTTACTTATGTTCAAAGTTCCAAGGGATGTTACCAAACTAGTTCTCATTCTTAGAAATCCAAAAATACAGTTATTTAACTGTTTTTCTAAATAACAAACATTAAATATGGGGGCTATTTTATTTATAGGTTATATCATAAAGATCAAATATTAAATTAGATTGTTTCTTTTACCTACATAATGCAAGTACATTTTTTCATATAAGTATTTCTATGACTAATTTAAAGAATGGCAACCTTTTCATTTTAACTCATCCTTTTAACTTTCTTTCATCTGGCTGAACAGCAGCAAATATTTTTAAATTGACTTAACTAATCATAACAAAGGTTAACCATAAGAATTACAAGCAAAGCTGGCTGTGGTGGTGGTGCGTGGCTTTAATCCCAGACCTAGGATGGGAGGCTGAGACTGGGAATTGCTTGAGTCTGAAGGTTCAAGACCTGCCTCAGGCAACATAGCAAGACCTAGTCTCAAAAAATAATAGGGCGTGGTGGCGCGCACCTATAATCCCAGCTATCTGCGAGGCTGAGGCTGGGGATTGCTTGAGTCCAGGGTTCCCGGGCAACATAACAAGACCTAGCCTCAAAAAAAGGAAAAAAAAAAAAAAAAGTATAGCAGAAATGACTAAGTCCTATTTGTGTATTTTATACCTAACAAAGATTGTAGCTGCTTAAAAGTATATATCCCCCTTTCTCACTCCTTCCACTAATTTACTCATTCCACTTCCTTAAAAAGAAAATTATAAGAACTTCCATTCAATACAATAAAAATTAGGTTCAAGAAAACTACTGTTAATGTAAGGAAAGAATTATATCAACTTCTTTTCTTTAAATGACCTTTTAAAGATGCAGAAATCATACTTAGCATGACAAAACAATCAGTTACTGTAGCTGCATTGGCCGACAAGCCAGTTTGCTAAATCCCTAAGTTATGACATTAAAACACAAGTTATCCAAATACTTATATTTAAGAGACAACCTATAACTTGCTATCTGCCTATGTTGCTTTAACTGGAAAGTGTTTTTTAAATCCAATGCTAATATTCTTTAAATAGAGAAGACAAAAGTTCTAAATAGTTTTAAAATATTTAACAGAAATATAGTAACCCTTTACTGTAGAAATACACTGGAGACACAGAACTTATCAATCATCCAACAAGCTATAAAAAACTGAAAATAGGTAAAAAGGGTACATCTAATATAAATAATTTCCATAAAGCAAGTTGTTCCTTTGTTGATGTTTTTGGTGTAATATATAACATTACTTGCTAAATATAATCAACAGCAAAAATCTTTTAAAAGTATTGTTTGATAATGTGCCATGACCAACCTACAGGCACCAAATGAAAACACTGACTGGTTTTATTCGTATCAGTACTTCACACAGAACTGCCATTTCCTAAGGCTTCTGATACACTGTCAGAATAAAAGACATCAGAAAGCTTTTTTCCCCAAAGTATATTATGTAGTCATAATATTATGTAGTATATTATGTAGTCACTGAAGGATAACCAAGTAGTGAAATGATAAAACTGCACACATACCGGAGTTTCCGTAGTGGATGTGGCTGGCTGCTGTAATGACTGTGGTCGAGATTCCTCTGACTGAGTTCTAACCAATCCACTACCATGACCTTTGACAGTGTCACCATTGGTAACAGGAGGATGTTGCTGGGTCAAAGCAGCTTTTAATCTCTGAAAAATAAACACCAATTAAAAAAAAAAGTTCTTGGCATTCCAACCAACCAAATCTAACTCCAAATATACCCTGGTTATCCAAAAAGGGTATTCGATACAAAATGCATTACACACCTTGCCCTAAAAATTACTTGTCATTTATCACACTCCATTGCACTCCTAAGATACTATGAATATTATTAAGGCTAAGAACAGGACCTTTGGAAAGTTTCCCTGAGACTTTCTGTCTAATACTACTTGCTATTCCTAATCAGTCTTTGAGAAAAGAGTGAATAAAAAATTATTGACAGAAAAATTGAGCTAGTTTTGCTCCAGTAAACTAAGCAACAGAAACAGAAACTGACTTTATTTCTGCATATCACTTTTATTTGTTAACAGAGATGTATAGCAAATGAACTTGCTACTTGACACAGAAACTAGTTTCTTTGGCCAAAATGGGCATAAATCACATGATTTATGGTGAAATTAATTATGACCTATAAATACTAAATAATTGGCATGAGACAATCATTTTAGTGATGAAAAGACTCTCAAGATTCAAGATCTCTAGGACTATTACTATTAATACTGTTCTTAATAACTGAGTCACAGCCCTAAGTTCAAAATAAAGTTTTGTAACAAAATTTATGCAGGTAAGTCTTTAACTTTCCTAAAGTACATAATGAGAGGAGGAAGTCTACAAATAATGATATAATAATTGTGTTGTAGTATATCCTTCCTAAACTTTCTAGAAGTAACTTCTGGACATTACATCTTAAAAACACTGATTCTAGGCAACTCTTGCTCTCTCCCCTATAGAGATATAGCAGAAAAGTGTTTTTGAACAGGGACCTCATTCACACCAAATAAGAACAATTTAGAATATTTTATAGCTTTCAAAAATTTGTTTTTTAAGTATATGCCCATCTTCCTATTGTCTACCATAGTGAGCCAGATCCTTAAAAACTGAAGCATGAATGAAAAAGTCATGGAAAATTTCTACTGAGGCTACAATTATTCCTGGACAAGTGTTAGAGAACAGTTTCTCTTTTAACTGTCAATCATTTCAAATATTGCCTATATGATTTTAAAAACAAGAACAAAAAAAAGCCAACTTTATTGAAGTATAAAATACAAACACTAAAGTGAGCTCTTTTTAGTATACAGTTCTATGACTTTTAACAACACGTACCATTTTACAACCAAGTCCTATACTCAAAACAGAACAGTTCTATTACTCAAAAAAAATGCCTTCATCTCCCTCATGTCATACTCTCCTCCCACTTTTAGGTCCTGGAAACCACTGACCTGTTTTCTGATTCCTAAAGTTGTGTCTTTTCCAGAACATCATAAATGGAATCATACAGTATACATAGCCTTTGACCCTTAACTTCTCTCTATTAGCACAATACACTTCAGAGTCATTCCTGTTTTTATCAGTACTTTTCAGGTATGTTTCTCACAGGACAGATTATTTTACAAAATTAGGGAACTAGAGATTTTTGCCCAAGGTAGGATAGTCATTAAACCAGTTCAAATACTGAATTTGAATCTATTTAAAAGTGCACAATTTTTCCAAGGTACCATATATTGCATTTATTATTTTTGATACTATCAAACACACAACCATGAAGAATTGAGAAAGTTAAGTAGATACTGCAACTGATAATTATGTTACCCAAGGTTTAGGTATGTCATTTGTTTTTTTCC
>PVHY01021080.1:0-24508 GCA_004024945.1 Uropsilus gracilis
CCCACGGGCCTGAGTGGTCGCCTGTTCCCACCCATGACTCCTGTGCCTTCCTTCTTGGCAACCCCTACCGTAGCGGAAGCCAGCATGGGGCCTCAGGCCCTCGCCTGAGTAAGCATGAGCCAGGCCCATATGGCCTCTTGAAAGCTGAGGCAGAGGACAGCTCCTCCGGGGGGCACTGGAAAGAACCCTCTTCTGGGAGTCACTGCAGCTAAGCTGACTCCTATTTGTATTGCCTTGGAGGCTGGTACCCCTCTGAGATTATCTCTGGTCAGTGTCTCCACGGAGCATGACCCTAGCCCCTGCTCAAAGCAGGTGTTCCCTGGCATCTCCACGGTGCACACGAGCCAATGCTGAAGAGCCAATGCTGAGAACGTCAATCACCCCTAACCGGTCTAGATCGGAGTCAGAGGTCAGAGAGCATGTCTCTTTGCAGATGGGACCACTGAAGCCTGAGGGACTGAATGACACCTCGGACACTCCCCACCCACGTCTTCCGCACGCCTGTGTAAAGAGGCAGCCCAGCAGCCTGATGGGAATTGCTTGTCAGGCAGGTCTCAAGGGCAAGCTTACAGGGTTGCCACGGAGATGTCACTATTAAGGGAGCTAATGGCAGGTCTGCGCAGGCAGGCAGCACAGATTACAAGGCCTGGAGCACCCACTGTCCTCAGTCCACTATTGCACAGGGCAGGTCACACACCAGCCTCAGGCCCCAGTCCACCATCCACCACCTCTGGGAGGGCCCTGGGCAGTAGGACAACAGAAGGGACTGCCTGTAGCCAGGATCTCCCTTTGGCCCTAGAAAGTGATGTGAGCTTGGCGAGTTGCCCAAGCTCTCCCATATGCCAGCTCCCTGTCTAGAGAGCAGGGTTCCTTCCTAGGATATGATGAGGGTTAAGCAAGGTAATCTCTGTAAAGTGCCTAGAACTGTCCCCACTCACAAGAATGGAGTGAATTTAAGCTATGGCTGGCTAGGTCTGTTCTCTCTAAGGCCCAGGGATGACAAGAATTCAGGTCAGGAGCCATGGGGACCAGGTTGTCCCTTGGGTCCCCTCCCCTCTGTGCTCTATTTTTAAAACAACCCAGCGCTTGTCCTGTTCCCCTGAAATGCCTTCCCCTCTCCAGTCCTCTCAGGATGTCCTGATCCCAAAACTGGCCCTCAAGCCCCTGAAGTGACTTTCTCTCTCTGCCACCTGTGGGCACCTCCTCAACACCTTGGACGCTTCTCCCGAAGGACTGGTCCCTGTGCTCGGATCCCAACCAAACCTGTGCCCTGGCACTGTGCTTCCTGAGGCAGGGCAGACCCTGAGCTCCTAGACGCAAGGCAGCAGGAGCCCCATGCAAACACACAGCAGGGGGAAGGGGAGGAGACTTGTTAAATCACAGATCCTAGTCCCAAATCCTCCTCTCTGCCAGTGGAGACAAGTCAGTTACTGTGCTTGTGGGAGTTCCCCACTGACAAAGAAGCCCTGGGCTTCCTTGTCTTAGGCAAGGAGACAGAGTCAGGGCAGCTAGATGACTTGCCAGAAGTCACACATCACGGAGCAGGGTCTTCAAGGACTGGAGCCCGCCTGGCCCTCCATGCGATCTGAGCAGCACTATCTATCAGATCGGCTGATGCTGAAAGAAACCAATAGTGCTGCCCCCCTCCAGGGAGCGGGGCTGGACCTGCAGAAAACACACAGAATGAATGACAGAGGCAATGACAAGACGTGTGTATCTCATGAACGCGGTTCCAAAAACTCCAAATACGGATGCAGTGAGAAAAAGATGCTACAGGTGTCAAAGGCTAGGAGGCAGTTGCCACTATCACAATGAGCCACCCAGAAGCTTTGGTGGTGACTCCAGGTTCCCCAGGACTTAATTAGGGTGGTTTGTTTTCTGGGCAGAGCAGGAGGCTCTGAGAGCCACCCTTCCCCCCCCCCCACATACCCCCCTACCTCCACTCCACCCTTCCCTCAACCTCTATCCCCTCCTGAGGAAGGTATGGGCAGCCACTTCCAGCTAACTCTCCTGGGGCCAGTTGGAGAGGAGCAGGTGTCCCCAAAGTCAGCTTCTGAAAACTTCTGGAAAATAAGGTGCAAGGTCCAAACCCAGCTGGTTCTCTTGCACCCAATGGGAAACTGTCCTGGTAAAGAGAGCCACCCTGAAAGTAGGAGGGGCATGCCTCTGCCCCCCCTCCAACCCCAGCTCCCCATCTCTCTTCTCTGCTCCTTGAGGAGGGGCTGGGGGAACCAAGCGGAAGTCCTCAGGGGTGTTTTTGATTAGAGACTTGTTCCAGCCAACTGGGCAACAAAAGGAAAGTGGCTTCCCCGGGGCCTCCGAACAAACCAGCTTTGGTTCATTGCCCCCTAGGGGAGGACTGCAGGCTGTGGCAACGATGAAGCTGCTCTCTTGGGACAACTTGGTCCTCCTTCCATGTTGGATCCCAAGGAGGAGCAAAACCAGGTGAGGCCTGGGAGACCTTTTAGAACAAGGGAAATGCAAGGCCCAGAGAGAGGAGAAGGTGTATGTTAATTGGAAGTGTACCTGCAGCTGGGGAGCAAGAACTAGACAGGCCACCAACAGGGAGTGGGGAGATGGCACTCTTCTAGGGGTGTGGATGCCTTAAATAAATCCCACCATGCTGGTGTCAGGGACTGGCAGCCAAGATCTAGGCAGGTAGGCCTCTTTCCATGTGGGGTGGATTTTAGGAATCTGATTTTTTTTTGGAGCACGAACGAGGAGCCCAGGAGGCACCGCACTGCAGGAAACCCCCCCGGCTAGGTCCCCAGGCCCTGGTCCTGGTCCCTGTTGGCCCTCTCTTGCTGAGACTTGATGCTATTGCCAAGCCTCTCCGTTCCTTTATCTGTCAAGTGCAGAAAATAATCCCAGTGCGTCAGCTTCCCCAGGGGATGATGGAAGATCCAGCACACAAAAACAATCAGGCAGTTACAGCCCCCTCGCAAAGAGGCCGTTATTGCTCGCACACACCTGCAGCAGGATGAGACCAGCCTCAGAGAAGGGACCAGGATCCATCCCTACAGGAAAGGGGTTGTAACCTCCAGGTTGTCTGAGCAGCTGGTGTTGACAGGGCAGGTGGTATCAGCGTGTGTCCAGAGGGTCACTTCACTCCGGGCACTTTATAGCCCTTCAAGACAGCTTTCCCTCCTCCAGCCTGTTGCATATGAGCACAGAGAACCAGAGGGACTGAATGATTCCCTAAACTTCCCAGGCTGGTAGCACCTGCGGAGACAGACACTTCACCAACAGCCTGTCGCTTCCAGATATGCCACCCTAGGTGGTGCTGAGCCTCCAGGGGCAGAACCTATAACAAGCAGAGCATGGTGGGTGAGTATCCAGCCTGGAAACATGCCTTGGAGAGCCCCAACCAGATGCGATGAGTTCTCCAGCCAGAGGGAAGAAGCCTCATAGCACCTGCTGTACCTCATGGGCTGTTAGAAGGTTTAATATATCTTAAAATTGAGTCTAAAGCTGTACGTGGTAACGATAATGAAAATCATCAACTAGTTACCAAAGTAGTTTAATGGCATGGAATGATTCCCTCCCCTGGGCTGCACCTTAGTGGGCTAGGGCACTAGGTCCACTGGAGGGGCACTCAAAGTCCCAGGAGACTTGCGGAGTGGGTCTCACCAGCTTCCCCTTCACCAGGCCTGCCACTTGCCTCTGCTCTCTTCTGGGACCTGTGGCTGAGGTTCAGCCATGTTCTGTCCCGGTAGTTCTCAGACTCGGAACTTTCCTGAAGCCTTTGCAAACCCCACTTCCAACACCGGTCACCCAGGCCTGGGAGGGATCCAGGGCACTGGCTGTGGAAAGAGACTGGAGAAGGGGTGTCTGGTGGTTGCAGAGAGCAGGAGAGAAGGTCACTTAAGCCAGCCCTCAGAAAGGAGAGCTTTCTCTTGGGCTTCAAGGAGTCCTACAAGTGTTGACACAAGCAGATGGGAGGAGAGGTGGGGACAGAATCACCAAGCAGGAGCAATCAGCGATAGCTGACAGCCAGAGTGGCTATGGGAATGTGGTCATGAAGCAGATGAAGGAGTAAACTTACTCTAAAGGTCAAAGGGCAGACCTAGAAATCAGGCTGCAATGAGGCTGGTCCTGAGAGGAAGTGAAAAGCCACCTGCAAACTCTCAGCAGGTGAAGCAAAATGAAAGGGCTCCGTTCATCTGTCCTGCCTCTCCGAAGCTGGGTTTCTCTGGTGTCAGGGGATGCTAAGGGGTGAGGGGGATAGAAGTTCCTCCGAGCTCTCTTCCCCCACAACCACCAGACGCTGCAGGCCACAGAGGCAACCACGTGACCCTGTCCACCCACCAGGAGTGGCTTTCGTGGTCTGCATCTCAGCAGAAGACAGCCAGCCACATGCAGCCCCACCCGAGGTCACCCCCACAACGACCCGAGCGAAGGTGGCCTCAGCAGAGAGAGAAGCGCATGCAAATGAGCACGGAAAAAGTGACAAGCACACCTGGGTGCAAAGGTTTCCTTTCCCAGGCCCGGGTGGGGAGGTGGGTGGTGGGCTGTGGGAGCCGAGCTGAGGCTGAGGGTTATTTCGAACCTGGTAGAGTTGAGAGCTCTGAGAGGAGGAAAAGGCCCACATGGGCTGGGAAGGTTAATTCTCTCTGTACCCCAGTTTCCTCGAAATCTGTAGCAAGCAGGTGAAAGGCCTGGCTCAGCCAGGCCTCAACACGCATTTCGCTGAATTTTCCCAAGACCCAGGAAACGGACATTCCCACTGAGGGATCATGAACTCCAGCACCCTCAGGCCTTGGCAGGTGACAGGGGACACCTAAGACTGTGCATGAGGCCACCTGGAGACAAAGGCTGGCTCCTCTGACTTCTGGAGCCTGTGTGGGCCAAGCAGGCAGAGCACGGCGTGCATGGGCCTGAGGCCGCTGGCAGGAACCTCTGCTTTCGTCGTTTCGAGGTTTGGAGGAAAATCTGGTGGCTTCAGAAAAAAGGATAAAGCTCTGAGTAGACAGAATTTACTTCCTCTATCCGCCTGGAGCTGGCGATGAGGACACAAGTGTGTCTGGTAGAGACCCCAGCCTGGGCGCCAGTCAAGGCCTCGCCTGGGTTTTCTCCCCATCTTCTGGCATCTCCACCCAGCTGACTCCACCTCTTCTTCCTCTCCACTCTGAGCCAGGCAGTCTGCTTTCAAATCCTAGCTCCTTTACCATCTGTGTGACCTTGAAGTATCAACCTCTCTGTGCCTCAACTTCCTTATCTGTTAATCGGAGCTAATGAGTATTCCTCCCCATAGGTGGCTATGAGGAGAAAACAGTCAATGTGTAGAAAGCATCCAGAAGGTGTCCAAATGGGACCCGATGGTGTGACAAACTGACAGTTCTTACTTTGACATGGCCTCAAGGATGACTCAGCCGAGCAGCCTTCCTTCTCCCAGAGAGCGCTGCGGATTAAATCTGGTCTGCACTGATGGTAGACAAGGAGAAGAACCAAAATAACTTGAAGGAGATGGGCAAGGAAGTGGCTTTTGTGCTCTCCTAGGAGCGGCGTCCGTGAACTACCCACCACGGGTATCAGCAGGAATCTGACCTGCCCACACCCCCACTGCCAGGGCCTGAGGGAGGAGCATGAGTCTCCAGCTATTCTTCCTAGGAAATGGCACCTTGTTGCTCAGGAAGATATGGCACAGGGCGGAAATCCACTCGGAGCTACCTTTCCTCCAGGCCTTCGTGACCCAGTAACTCTGAAACCGGATGTTATGGTCCCCACTTCACAGACAAGAAACCCGCGGCTGAGAACAGTGATGTGCTTGCCCATGTCCCTCAGCTGAGGCGCGCTGACTTAGGCTACCAGGTCTCCCCAGGCACCTTCCATGCACCCCGCAGATGGTACACCTCTGTGTTCAGTTTATTCATCAATAGACTCTCACATCCATCCTGCTCCTGGCAAACGAAGTGAAGAAGGGCAGGGGTTCCAGCCAGAAGCTGGGTCACACAGCTGACTGTACCATTCCAGGACTGACAGGAAGCCAGCAGCCCTGGCACTCCTCACTCAGTGTTCCCTTCCAGCATCATTCCCCAGTCTTGAAGGCGGAGTGCTCCGAATAGTCGTTGCAGCAGTAATCCCTCGAAGTCAGTATGCATGGTCGGAACTGCAAGGTTGTGGTGGGCCAGTCACAGAGCAGAGGACTGGAGACCATTGCTAGGCCAGAGGAGGAAGCTGAAGACACTTGCATGACCATACAGCAGGTTGCTGAGATTTTAGCAGCAGAGGAGTTGGTGTTCCCCAGGGGAGAAGACCAGGTGGGGGACAGAGCAAAGACCACAGGAACTGAAACTTCCTGGGTGCTCGTGAATCACTCCCCTACGTGGGCAGGGCTTGTGGGTCTGGGTGGGAACCTTCTCAGGCTGTGACAACCAGACCCCAAGCACACCCCTTGACCTCATGACACCACAGCCTGGGGTTCGTGCCTGGCCATGGCACAATTGTGCCAGAGGTCATTGATTCATTAATTAATGCAAATATATATCGTATATATTATAGACTATATAGAATATTATATATATATATATATATATATATCTTTAGAATAGAAAATACAGACCTGGTATAAAAGAGCCAAGAGGTACAAAAGGAGAGTCATAAAAATGACACCACCCAGCTGCCCTCTGGAAGACCTCCACTTCAAGCAGAAAAGTCTTCCAGAAATCACATGCATTTATTGATACATGCTCATGTGGGCTGGGGGGCTTGCTTATGTGCAAGTGTACATGTTCTTTTCCTTTCTTCACACACATGGTAGCAGAGAATATATCTTGAACTCTCTTTAAAGAATCACAGAAGCCACTCTTTTCCTTATAATGGCATAGAGACTAGCAATTCATGCTTGCAGGTCACCCTGTGTGCCTACTGGGCAAACTGGGCAGCCTGTTCCCACATGGCGTGACTGAGGTCCTGTGGGTAGGAGCTCTGTTTGCAGCTGGGCAGAAGCTGTGGCCATGTTCTCCCCTGCTTGTCTTCATTTCACCCCCTCCTGGTTAATATCCAGATGACTGTCAAAGTCCACAGTGAGTGACCAAGTGAGGCTTGTCACTCACGCTTGTCTGTGCAATGAGCTCTGCCGGGAGCCCCTGGGTTGAGGATGAGTCTGAATGTTGCTGGAATTGGGTGCCCACCTGCCCTCCCAGGAGGGGACACTGACTCACATTCGTGCCCAGGCCCCTGCCAGCGCCAGTCTCTGCTCCCTTAGCTGCAGAGAACTTCCACCCTTTTGATCTTTTCCAATCTGATGGTTGAAAGAGGATTTCTCATTGAAGTTTTAATTTGCATTTCCCCTTTGAGCAAGACTAACTTTTCATATATTTAAGAGCCATTTATATATTCTTTTGAAAACTGTCTTCCTAGCCTTGGCCTGTTTTAAAAATTGGGTTACTGGTGCTTTCTCGTTGCCAGCTAGGAGCTTGTTGTACCTTACAGAAATCAGTGGTGACTGGGAGATCGAAGCTGCGGTTTTATTTCTCAGTTGATGATTTTTCACTATGCTGGGGGTCACACAGTGCCTGTCCTTTGTGTCTCTCATTAAAAGTTAAAGGCCTTTGGGGGGGAAAGAGGTTCCACTCCTAATTCCGAGTGTGACTTTGGGCTGGGGGCTAGGGAGTCTTTCCAAGCTTTGTCCTCATTAGGACAATGGAATGGGGACTTCTCTGAAATCCATTGCAGTCCCACCTGTCAAAGACTGGGGTCTGAAGCTCCAAGTCCTCAGACACAGACCCAAGGGTCTCTGAGTGCTGAGTATGGTAGGAATGAGTCAGAACATGAACAGAGACACAAAAAGATGGGAACAGTGGTGGTGAGCTGCTATTTTGGGTGCCACTGTGGGCAAGGGGGCAGCCACTCCCTCTCCCTCTCCCCAGAGAACATGGTGCAGCCTGCCTCAGAGCACCCAGCCTAGGTCCAAAGGAGGCTGATGCCACACCACAAAGCAGAAGGCCTAGGCCACTCTGAACTGAGTCCAACCAGGTAGCAAAGGGGAGTCCCTGCTCCTGGCGGGTGACGCAGTGTCCCGATCAAGAGACCCAAGGGAATGAGTCTAAGACCCAAAGGATTGAATCCAGGTCACAAATGAGAGAGCAACAATGACAACACATGAACCCAGGGCTCCTAGACTCCATACACTGCTCCACACCTAGGCTGTGTCTCTGGGAAGCTCCAGAAGAAAGGCAGCGAGCATGCCAGAAATCAGAAGAGCTATGTTACGAGTTCTCCATGTGTCTGACTCCACATAGACATCTGACCGTCACGCCCACCATGCCATGCACTCTTTTCATTTCCCCAGTAACTCCCTGGGGGGAGCTCTGACAGGTAAGGAAACTGAGGCAAGTTTACAGACACATCCAGAAGAGGCATGGCGGGCCCAGGAGAAAACAGCAGCATGCAAACAGGGGCTTGCATCAGGGTCTGCTTGGGCAGAAGCAGGACCTTGGTTTGCTAGGTAGGATTTCTGCCTCCCTTCCCCTGCTTTCCTTTGGGGACTCTAAGAATTCAACCTTCCAGACTGCCCCTGATGTATCCTAAATGAACTCTGAAATAGCCTTGCCCCCCTCATCCCAGCACCCAGCCTAACCTGGCTCCAGCCTCTTCTCTGTTTACCCTTGCCATGTGAAACAGAGAAAACTCTCAGATCCAGAATCACAACTCAGGGTGCACAGCATTGTGGAAAGATCCAGAATCACAACTAGGGGTGCACAGTATTGTGGGGGTCAACTGCTCGGAAGCCCTGAGATAACCGTTCCCTCTCTGGTCTCCAGGGAAGAGGTGGGTCAGGTGAAGGTCATGGCCCTTTGTCTTTAGAGCATGCCACAGTCTGGAGACTCGCAGAGCTCCAGGGCATCTGCATGGTGATGGTCTTGGCCCCTCGCAGACCTCCAGGGCATCTGCAGCTCCTGCTCAGACACTGTGCCATTTGTTCTCTGGGTGGGCCAGGAGGGCCAGGATGGTAGGCTCCTGCTTAACTCTGCCTCCTGTCTCCCAGCAGACACTCACAAATACTTGTTGAATGAATGCACACATGTAAGAGACACTTACCAAATGCCCTTTTGATAATAAGTGAGGGAGGAAGGGGTTCCCTCTCAGTGGGGCTCAGGATCTAAACAGGGCAAGATAGCTCAGGACAGTTACTGCTTGGCCTCAGGCCACACCTGACAGCCAATGAGAAAGCAACGGGATTCTTGAACCCCTTCCCTTGAGCAAAACCCATGCTGCTCCAGACACACTGACAGATTCCTCCTAAGGAAGAACATGCGTGCTTCATGCCCCCAGAGAAGACATCAGGCTTCAAGAGTGCCATGTGAATGAGAGGAGCAAAGGAAGTCATGAGATGGGAACGTCATAAACGAAATAACTCCCAGGCCACCACCTCCCTAAGTCCCCAGCCTCTGTACCCCAGGCCTTTTCCCTCACTTTCAGTGACCACAGCAAGCAGCCCTCTACAGAACTGGCAGCTACCCACCGCCTACCCAGTGACAGGCCCTTGGCAATTGTTTCACTGCCTCAGAATACTCTGCCAGAGCCAAGAAATGGGGACTCACATTCCAGTTGCCCAGATAAGACTAAGGCTCAGAGAAGCTGACTGACCTGCCCCAAATCTCATAGCCAGTAAAAGGCAGAATGAGGCAGACCCCAGGTTCGCCATCTGGAAAGACTGTGTCCTACCAAAGAGGTTGTTCTGTTCTGCCACTAAACTCTCCACAAAACTGTGAGTGAGCTGTTTGGTTTCTTGGGGCTCAGTTTATTCATCTGTAAAATAGCCTGGCTAGTGACTAAGCCATTCCGTTAGGGGGCTCTGGCCCCCAGTACTGGTGTTGATGTATTAAAATAGCTATTGTTAGCATTTGGTGGGTGGAGATTTGGAGAAGGGAAGTTAAGGCTTCTTGGGAGAAAAGAGGATTAAAAGTATCAGGGAGGGGATAGAGAAAAAGACAGGGAAAGATAGTACAGAGACAAGTAGAGAAGAGAACGCAAGAGGACAGAGAGGAGAATGGAGAAGTAAGGAGCAGAAAGGAGCAGCAGGGAGGCTGGAGGCCTCAGAGCTACCATGAGGGGCAACAGGAAGGGAAGGAAGCCAAGCTGTGGGTTTCCATCCCCATGCCCAGCCCGGGCTGGTGAGGAGCCAGGGGAAGCATGTTGGAGAAACTTGTGTCCTGTGCGAGCTTTCTCAGAAACGTGGTGCTTGAAAACTTGGTTTAATTGTGAAACTGCGAAGCTTGGAAGTCTTCTGGAGAGCTGAGGAGAGTTTGCTGTGTTGCCCGTTTTCAACGTGAGACGTCTCAAGCGCTTGCTGTGCTGCTGTACTGAGTGAGATTTGCTGATGCTGGGGCCACTGTGGAGCTGGAGCTGACGGAATGCCGGATCTGTGCCTTTTGGAGAAGAATTGAGAACGCCACCCTGGTCTTCCTCGTTGGATTTGAATCTCCTGCTTTCGGAGAAGGATCGACGACGCCATCTTGGCTTCTTCTGGCTTGCAGTGAGTGCAGCTGTGTCTTTGAAGAAGGAGCGGTGGCACCATCTTAACTCCTTCACCTGGCTCAAGGTGGAGCAGTCGCCATTTTGTGGACACACATGGCTGCTGAAGCCATGTGCGCTTTGGACTAGAGACTGGACTGTGTGGTAAGATTACCAAAGGGGTTCCCTTGTACCCCTCCGTGGCTCTTTGCCAATTTGTCTTTTAATAAGTAAATTTGCTGTTGCCTCCCTCTTAGTTTATGTGGTCTTGCTACTGCATGCGCGGGCTGGGAAGAACCTGGTGTGTGGCTGGCTTTAAAGGGCCAGCTGCTACCCTTTGTAGGTTTTGGGTAAGCACCCTGTTTTGCCTGTTTTCTCACCCAATATCAATTCCACACTAAGTAGATGTGGTCAGTAGGGACACCTCATTTCTGGCTGCCTTGTCTGTATCCCATTAGGTAAATGAATGTGCCCCCAAGGGGAGGAGAAGGAAAGAATGGATTCAAACCCTGCATTTCCCCTTCATGTTTGTGTGACCATGAGTAATTCATCCCTCACTGCAGAGCTGACTGATGCTGACTCCAAGCAGAGTAGATGGGGTCAGAAAGCTAAATAGAGCTCAGTTCTACCATCGAGGAGCTGATGGTTTAGCAGAAGGGCATTTAGATCTCACCACTTCCCTGGCCCCCTGCTGCCTTAATATATAGAACAGGACTATTGCCTCTGGCCTTTTGGACACCAGCAGGCCAGTGGGAACAGGTGGGTTTTCTGGCTTCGGGCCCTTAGGTTGTTGCTACAGGTGGAAGTAGAGGCGTCTTTGGCCTCCATTCCATCCAGCTCTGTAGAAGTGATCTGGAGAAGTGGCAGTCTTGCCCACCCCCACCTCCACCCCCATTCCCACCCCATTCTGCACCCACTCATCTGTTGTTCCCATTCTTCCAGAGTCTTTTTGGATGGAAACTGGCCCAGTTTCCTTGAGTTGTGAGCAATAGTCTGACTTGCCAACAAGGAGGCCTTAGCAGACAAGGTTGATTCAGCTCTATCTCTCCATGTACCTCCCACTCTACTTAGGGAGAGGCGATGCTGGCCGTCCTTTCAGGAAGCCGGTTCTGTGGATTGTTCTCTTGGCAGAGGGAAGGCCTCTCTGCTACCTGCAGCCCAACTGGCTTCTCTAAGATGCTGATGCCTGCAGTCCCTGAATCAGTGAGGTCTCCCTCTCTCCCAACCTACCCAACTCGGTAGTCCCAGGTAAGTTTCTTGGATTAATTTGAATTGACTGAGTTGAATGGAATTGACTCAAGTCTAATTGATCAAACTGAGCACCAGATTACAGGTCTCCTCAGAGACCACAGAAATTTGGCTTTTCTAAGTGCTCATCCTAGATCTGAAAGACCAGTCTTGTCCCCTTGTTTCCATCTCCTGAGTGGGGATAGGAGTAGGCAGGAGGTGGAGGAGAGATGGTGGGCAGGAGGGGGCCTGGGTGTGGGGTTCAGTGACTCTTTCCTCTGGAAAATACCTTCCAACAGCACCCTCCCACACACAGTTTCCAGCTCAGAGCTTAAAAAATACCCAAAGCCTCATTCCAGAAGCTGAAGAGAGACATTGAAAGGATCTTCCTTTGTCCTGATTGCTGGTGGCACTGCCTGAGGGCTAACCTCCAGATCAGGAACAAGCTGGGACCTACAGAGGAACCTTTGGGGGTATGACTAGCAGATAGACTGACTTGGTCACTGGTCACTGACTCCATGAGTAAACAGTGTCCACTGAGGCTGCAGCTAGGGCAGGCAGACTATATCTGTGCCTACTTCGTTGGCTCTGCAGAACCTGGCAATGGTAACAACTTCTTATTGATAGCTTGTTTTCCCTCTTCAGCCTCCTTCATCTTCCTTTGAGTGGTGTGCGCTAGGGTACCTTCCAGAGGCTGGGGTATCTCTCCCTCAATCTACCCATCCACTGCCTCCCAGATGGGGCATGTCTGAGCCCCACTTCAGTCCTTCCCATAGAGCGGTTTGGGGACCACCCAGAACAGAGGACTCAAAGGCAGCTCTCAAGTTCCCCAGCACCCAGACTCAGACCCAAGGAGTCCCCAACCTCCCTCCCCCAGCAGCTTCCTCTACAGGCACCCTTAGACTTGAAATGCCCAAAAGTGAGTCCCCAGCAGCATGCCTCACAGGCACTCCCAGACATGAAATTTCCAAAACTGAACCACTCCTTCCCTGTCTCAATACATGGCAACAGCAGTCAACCAGATGCTCAAGGATTATGGGGTGTGACTCTTAACAACTCCTCCTTTGCCCTCTGGAGTCAGTCCTCTCCCAACTGTGGCAACTTTAACTCCTGAAATTCTCCTGGGCCCCTCATCTCAGCCCCCAGCCACATCGTCCTTGGATATGGCCGCAGCCTCCAGTTTTCCACTCTTGTCGCTTCCAATCTGTTCTCCACAAAGCCTCAGTGATGTTGCCAGAATGCAAACAGACCCTTTCAAGAGTTCACAGTCATAAGAGTGGGTGTTGCTTCTCATTATTTTGGAGTTAAAGACCTTAACTTATTAATATGTGGGAAAAATACTACCAACCCTCCCCAGCTTCCTACCTCTGTGCCCCCAGAACCTGACATGCCCCTTCTTCCCTGCCAGGAACTTGGCACATGCTTTCGCCTTCCCCTGTAGTGCTGTGCCCACTCCTCCTGCTGCAATTAGTTCCTACCATCCTCCGGGCCATGCTGCTAACTCAGGAAGCCAGCTTCCATTTCCTGTGCATGGGAACCCTTCTAGCAAAGACCTCTTTGCACTTGTCACTAGAACTGGGACTGCACTTTTGTTGGCATGGTGATTTGATTAACATCTGGCTTCACTTCTAGACTGTAAGGCAGGGAAAGTTTCTGCTTCCATTCATCATCTTCCTCCCAGGATCCAACCCTATGCCTTACCCACAGGGGGGTTGCAAGAATGAATGAATGAATCGGTGTGTCGGTGAATAAACAAATACAAACAAAACCATAAAGAGAACATAAGTTTGAAATGTGTGTCACCTTTCAGGGGTGTGAGGGCCTGATCTCAGCCAGGCTCCTTACTGTCTCCAAGACAGATTCCTAGGTCCCATCCCCTGGTCAGCGGTCCCTCCTGGTCTCTCTGCCCCAGCCTGCAAAGCCCTTCCCTTTTCCCTTTAGTTAGATTTACCCTTTCCAAGGCCCAGTTCAGGTTAAATTCCAAGAAACGATCACAAGACCATTACCAGGAGGATGGCGGGAAGGGGATATTCTGTACTGAAACTTTTTGCTAGTCTTTATTGAAAATAGACTCAATTCCCCACAGCCTGCCAGTTCCCGGCAGACAGAACCTAAGCAATCAAAGCATATGATTTGGTCAGATTTCCAGAGAGAGAAACTTTTCTCCTCACAGCGGGGGTGAAAGCTAAGTACTCTCCCAGTGCTGTCAACCCTGCTGAGACTTGAACCTCACTTCAGCAACTTAGAGAGCAGAGGTGCTGGCCCCCAGCTGAGGGCAGGTGCAGCTGCAGGGCAATCCATTCTCCCCAAAAGGCCTTGAAGCTTCTTAGGAGGAACAGGGAGAAGCAGCAGGGCCCACCACCCTATTGTCACCAACTCCTCATTTACAAAAGGGACTTTTGGAGGCTGAGCTCATGAGGGGAAGTCAGCTGGGACTGGCCAACCAGCCAACCCTCCACAAAGACTCGAAGAGCTGAGGAAAGGCTTGGGGTTCAGGTGTGATACCAGAGATGAGACCTGGGACAGTCCCCACCACGAGGGTAGGAAGAACATCAAGTCCCACGTCCTGGCCATCACCTACCAGTCCCTGGCCCTGAAGTGGTGCTGAGGAACACTCCAGCATGTCAGTAGGATCACAGAATGAGCTGCCAGAGGGGATTGAAGGACTCCTCTCTTCTAATCTCCCCAACACAAGTGAGGAAACTGAGTGCAGAGAGAACCAGGGTCTTGCTCAAGACCATTCAGCAACTTGGAGGACTCATAAGAGCTAGAATTGAGTCTCCTTGTTCTGCCGCTCAAGCTACACTCCACTTTGGACAGCTGGATGCCCATGGCTCTGCTGTGGCCTGGCCCTGCCTGTGCTGTTCACTGTTACCTGACAAGGTGGACAGGAAGCTCGTGCAGGGATGGGTCTGGCCTTTTTTGACGTGGAAACTGGTTGAATGCAGGAAGGGACCAGCCATAAATGAATGCCTTTTGCATCCACACCTTGGCCAGCTGGTGTGCTTTCTAAGCTGGATGTCCTCGCTTAGAGATGGCTAAGCAGGATTGCCTCGTTAGACGTAGCTACAAGCTTTTGTTTCTTCATCCAAAGGTGAAGTGTCATCCTTACATCCAGACCCACCTTAGTAACATGCTTGACCAAGCAACCAAGAGGATGTGTTGGGGTTGAGGTTCCCAGACTTGTGATACTAAGCCATGGGAAGCTTTGATGTTTCTGCCTGGGATACTTGGTCTTGGGGGTGCCCTCTCAGAACCCCACCCAAGGAGAAGCCCAAACCTGTGGGGGGGCCAGTCAGGTCAACAGCCCCAGCTGAGCATTCAATGCACAGCCATTTCCAAGTAACAACCAGGGGACTGGCCCAGATGAACCCTCAGCTGAGAGCAGCCCTGAGGCCATCTGAAGGCATGGGAGGCACCCCCCCCCAACCATAAGAATGCCCAGCTAAGCAGTCAACCCACAGACCAGGAAAAGTAACAATATCTATGTTGAGTCACTAAGTGTTTGGCCCTTTGCCACTCAGTCATGGGTGACCTGAAAATTCATTGCCTACTCTCAACATGCTGAGGATGGTTAGGGTAGTCTGGTGCCATTCTACAAACAAGGAAAACCAGGAACAAAGAAGGTCACTTGCTCAATGTCACACAACAAGGTAAATGGCAGAGCTAGGATTTGACCAACCCACCAAACTCTTTCCTGTTCTCTTTATTGAACTGACCACACTTGGTTTCAAAAATAACAAAATCCCTTCCATTTCTCATGAAAAATTCCTTTCAGTCTTTCTCATTGAAACAGAGAAAACAATGAAATGGCTCACAGAATTTATGGAAGGGCCAGAAAGCCAAGCTAAGGTGACAAGATCAGAAATGCTTGCTCACACCTTTGGACCTCCCTCAGAAATACCTTATCCATGCCCCCAGGGGACACTGTTGACACCCCTGTCAGCCAGTGCCAGAATATCAAGTCCCCACACCACACACACATCTCCCTGCTTATGCTTCTGAACTCGTCTTTGTTTTTCAACTATTTATTCATTTTTTAATTTTTTTTAAATTTTTTTATTTATATATAAATTTCACAACATTGTAATCTCAAGGATTTGTCCCCCCCACCCTCCCCTCCCTTCCCCCCCCTTCCCTCCTGCTCAAAGTTGTGCGCTTCAGTTTGGTGCTTGACTTGTTTTGACTTTTCCTCAAGGCTTTTGTTTATTTTTTTCACTATTTTACATCATTGTTCTCCCTCCAGGTGCAGTACCTACAGGTCTCTCACCACCATTGCACCCCTAAACTATCACCATAGTCCTTGTACTCTTCCCTCCCCACTTTTGGTACACACACCCCCCTCCTCTTCTCTTGCCGTTTGCCTCAAATCTATGGTCAGTTTGCAAGTTTTCTTTTTTTCTTAACCTTTTGTCCATTTTTTTCCTATGTTCTGTCTGTAAGTGAAACTATTCATTATTTTTCTTTTTCTAACTTATTTGCTAGCATAAACCCTTCCAGCCCATCCATGTTGTTGCAGATGACATGAGTTTACCTTTATTGATCACTGAGTAATATTCCATTCTGAACCCAAGTCTTGTGAGGGACAGGAGGTAACAATATGTGACATCAGGGTGCCATGCTTAGACCCACACTGGGAATGTGATTATCTAACCATTCTAATGCAAATAAGGAAGCTGGAGTTCCCTACATCCCCATCATCCATCTTCGGTCAAGAGCCCCCAGGGATTGAGGAGGCACTTTTGGTTCTCTGTAAGCCCTTGAATGAAGAGCTACTGGGTGATCAGAACAAACACACCAGAGATGGAAAGGATCAGAGGGCAGCGCCGTGTGACATAGGAATGCCCAAAGCAGACTGCTCTGAGGATAGGAAACTTCAGCCTGTTTTCAGATGCAACTGCTATTGGTGGGAGCTGAATTTCCGGAAGCAAGAGTTATTATTGGGGTACTGTTTTGGATCCTACATGGTACGCTCTGTCCAAGATTTAGAAATTCATCTAGCTTAGATGGATAATAAAAATCCTAAGACCTAAACTGCTGCAGGTTTGATGATGATGATGATGATGATGATGATGATAAGAATGGCATTTGTTGGTGTTTAAATATGCTCCATATCCCAAGCTCTTTTGGTTTTCTAGAGTCTAAAGATTGGGCTGAATTCAGGGAACTAAATCTGGGAGTAGAAAAATCAGTCTCTCCCTGCATCTCACAGAGCACTAACAGCACCATAGCCAGTCATGAGAGTGTAAGTAGTGATGTTTGACTCCTTTTCCCCTTGAAACCTTTGTGTAATCAGTCACTAAATATTGATTGTCCATTCCCGATAATACTAACATCAATAACTGTGACTCTGATATGGCACTTTCTATGAACTGCTTTTCCTATCATAATTCACTTAATCTTCACAACTCAGGATTGCAATGGTCCTGATTTCACAGAGAAGGAAACTGAGGCACAGTGCAGAAAGTGAACTTACCCAGGATTGGATCTAAAGTACCCTGGGTTCAGATTTCAAGCTCACAGCACCCTCTTTTCCTTCATCTCTTGGTTTCAATGCATCACAATAGACTGGTGTGTAGTGTACTTTCTAAAGATGGCCATCACAAAATTGCCTCCTCACAATATGACTTGCACATTGAGAATGGAGTCTATATTTCCTCCTCTTTGAAAGTAGACTGACTTTGAGATGACTGGTTTGACTGAAGGCAATGGCAGAAGTGAATCTCTGTGATTTCACAGCCTTGCTCACAGAACATTCCAAATCTCCATGATAGTAAAATAATTCTGAGTCTGCCATGTTGTGAGGAAGCTAAGGCTGTTGACATAATGAGTCCACTTGGAAAAGTGCTGAAACCCCATGAAATGAGAGAGACTGAGTCAACCTCCAGCTACTCCAAAAGCTGTTACATTTCCAGTTACCATGAGACAAAAACCACAAGAACATCCAGAACTGGAATCACTCTAACAAGGCCCTTCCTGAATTTCTGACTATCCAGATCATGATATAATAAAATCATGCAATATAGGAACCGGGACAGCTGCCAAAACAACACAGACTTTGTCGTTAAAGGAGCACCACAGAGAATAATTAAGGGGAGGTGACAGAAGGAAGAGCACCTGAGTCCTGAGGTGGTCAGGGAAGCATTCCTGGAGGACTTGAGGGGTGACAGGGTTTGGATAAAAAGAAAGGCAAGCCTAGAAGGCTCCTAAGAGAGGTAGGTGGTGGACAGAGCAATGGCATAGAGAAGGTAGATGCCATCTTCAGGATTCAATGAAGCATTCATTTAACTATGGCAGAAAGTTCATTCTGGGTTAACACAGTCTGAAAAGAGAGGTAACTGGGGCCTCATGGAGAAACTTGGATGCCAGGCTACCTGTCTGAAGTTCATTGTCATGAATAATGACAGTTATAGCAAAATCAGCTAACATTTTTTGAGTATTTGTTATGTGTCCATGACTATGTTAAGATTTCACATTAACTTGTCACCTTTAATGCTCATAAAGCCCAATGAAATGTTGTAACACCCTTATTACAGATAAAGAAATCAAGGTTTAGAGCCGTTATTCAAACTTGGATCTGTCTGTTCCAAGGTCAAGCAAAGAACATCCTTTCTTGGAAGACATTGTCCCCAGTGAGATGTCATAATCAGAGTGACATATCAGAAAGATGACTCTGGCACTATTCCTAAGAAGGGTATGGGGCAACAGTGTGAGAAGTGAGTCTGAAGATAAGACCAGTTAGGAGACTGGTCATTAGCCTGGCACTAGGAAATGAGACTTTACCAAGTGGGATCACAGGCCTGAGAAACCCAGAGACAAGGCTGAGATGCAATTCCTTCTGCCTTGTGTTTCTTTAAAAGCAGAAAGAAAGTTTCAATAGTGAGATCTTTAAGTCAAATATCAGTCCCATTCTGAGGCCTGCCTTTCTTCTTCAAGCTTTACTTTCAGAAGCAAGATCCAGGAAGTCTAACCTCAGGTCCTCCTTGACCTTCTGAAATTACATGAAAAAAAAAGAGGAAGACGATTGTAAATGTCCCAAATTACCATCTACTGGATTTTCCCCTGAGCAAACTCAATAGGAGAAATGGTATTGAGGCCAGTTTTGACATATGGTACTTGACATTCAAGGACTTGGGTTCTCATCCCAAGTCTTCAGCTCACAGCTACATGGCCTTCAACAAGCCACTTCCCCTGCCTTAAAAGTCATACTTAGCACTATCATTCTGTGCCTATCTAAGTCGACCTTGAACACATGTGAGAAGAATATGAATTCAAGGATTGTATATATTTGTTTGAGCAAATGGTCATAACTTTGAATGCTTCCCTGTATCCACATCCTTTACTATGTGACTTTTGCAGTACATGTGCAGAAATGGAGCCAATCTTCACCTTGAATCTGGGTATCATGATTTGCTTTGATCAAAAGAATATGGAGGAAGTGACCTCTATTGGTTCCAAGACCAACTCTCGATAAACTGTTGTGCTTCAGTGCTTTGCCTTGAATCTCTGCAACTGCTGTGGAAAGCTAACCTGTTGAAAGGTATGAGAGCCAACATGGTCCGCTCTCTTCCAACTCTTAACTAGGCAGCCTCACAGGTGAGGGTACTCAGCCTGGAGCAGCTGGTCATGGATGAGATGAGGTCAGTGCCAGTGAACCTGTAGGCTCTTGAGCAATAATGACTTGCACTGTTTTAAGCCACAAGTTCTAAAGCGGTTTATTATGCAGCAAAGTTTAAATTGTGGTGGTACCTCATAGTCTTCCATAGTTCACAACTGTTCTTACCATACAGCCTTGTGGCAGCCATCTGGATTCAGATTTGACATCCCAGCACCATATATGAGGAAATTAAAATTCAGAGAGGGAAAGTGACTTCCCTTGCATGCATAACCAATAAGCCATAAATCTAGAATTTGGAGCCAGTACATCTGACTACACATCGCAATACTTTGTTACCCACTGGGGATTCCTATGTGGTTGTCCTTCTTACCTCTGTCTGGCTTTGTCCTTTCCTCTGATGTCCTGTCTGTGAGTAGAATGGGGAGGACAGTCCATATACCATGGCTGCCTCCTGAGCACAGACAGTGGGCTGAATCTTGCCACAGCTCCTGGCTCTTCCCTTTTGTTGTCCAAGGGGTCTGGGTGGGAGCCACGCCTGCAAATGTAATCTCTGGAGGTGGTGGTCCTCAAGAAAATGGGGGACACATCTGATCCTAGGAACAAAACTGAGAGCCTTCAACAAGCCTTCAGAGCTTAGATGATGACTCAGAGATCCAGGGGTAGAGTCCGTTGTCCCTCCAAGACTTCTACCTTGGGTAGGGCACTGAGCTTGAGGTCCCAACACTTGGGTATGCCTTGCCAACTGCTGCCCTTGTCTTTTCCCAAAGCTATCTCCTTCACTTAGCTGCTGTTTCTTCACCTGCAAAGGAGTCCCCACCACTTTAGGATTCTGCATAATGTGAACTTAGATATTTTCCTAAAGATTGTATAAGGCCAGGACCACTGCCAGCTTTTGAGGCTCCCAGAATATGAAGAAATATAAAAATGCTCAAACAGAGACAATGCTTACCTAGAACACATGAGCTTTTTAAACCCAACACTACTGATGCTGATCACCAGTGACAACAGGAGTCTAACATTGAAACTATTTGTGAATGTAACCTGACCTTGAAGGTGACTGTCTCTTTCTATTGGTGGCTCAGTGACTAACAGATGTGGGAGATGGGAGCCTTGACCTGCACACCCTACTTGGCATGTTTTGAGACGGAGCCCAGCTGGGCCCAAGGCCAGGGCCTCTGTGGTCTTTGGAGCTCTGTGAGAGAGCCCTAGCCAGCTCCTGTGGGCAGAGGGAAATGCCTGGCTTGCATCTGAACTGGACGTGACTAACGCTGCATAGCAGATACAATAAAACAGATCATGGAAAATTTAATGGCCCGTGGTCGGCAATCACTGAATTATTTATGCCATCTCTGCCTCTTCCGAATTCTCAATTGCTCTGCCCCCAGCTCTTCAGCACTGGCTGTTTGCAGGCTGGGAGTAACAGGGCCTGGAAAGGGAATGGGGCCCAGGAGCCAAATGGCTGGAGGTTTCTGGGTAACCTTGGGCAAAAATTGCTTCCCATCTCTTGGTTTTGTTTTTTCATCTGCCAAATTTTGGGGGTTCTCTTTCAAGAGCTAATAACGACTTAAATTTATGCAGCTCATTTTGTTTACAGATGATTCCCAGTCTCTCCATCCTTTCCCAACCACTGTGAGGTGGGCAGGACTGATATTACCCTCATTCCATTTCTAGATAATGAACTGGAGCTCAGAATTATGAAAAACCTTGGCCAAAGTCAAAAGGACAAAAATGTGGTGGAGAGAACTGCCAATTGGAGATATTGACTGAGTGTGCAGAATTTTACTTCTCTCCATACCAAAATACTATTTTTTTAAAAGGATCAGGAAAAAATGTAAGAAAGAGTAAATCCATATTAGAAAATAAAAAATGATATTATTGGCAGACTAGTAATATGGAGGAATCTCTGAAAGGTAGCAGGAAAAGAAGTCCAATTGATTGAGAGACCAGTGCAAGGAAACCGTAGCCCAGCAGGGGTCTAAAAGGGACTTATTTTCTCTCCAAAGCTACAGAGAAAAGCCAACAAAAGCAAAGAGGCTGACAGTACTGAAAGCACAGTAGGTCAGTTGTCCCTTTTCCTTCTTGACTATAAAGACCAACAGGCCTTGACGTTCAGCTGTAGGAAGAAGTCCTGAGGACAACTCTCTAAACAGGGTTTTTGCAAATATTTTTGTGCATGTGCCCTTCACAATCTCCTCAACAGACTCAAAGTAGAAAAAATAAAGGACTGGAACTCTTCGGAGAGAAAGAGTAAAGCGTAATCTACAACAAGATGTGTCTCTATGATCTACATGAGTGCTTACATGATTGCCACTTAGGACTGTGGCATCAGTACAATATGGAAGTTCATTGGTTCATAGACAATTTTACCCAGCACGCTATTTTTTTGGGTCACCAGGTAACAGTAGTTGAATGCAAAACATGCTAGATTCAGAGCCACCCGGTGCCAGACACAATCCCTGTGCACCCACACTCCCCACAGCTATTTTCATTGTCTTAGAAGGGCTTATAATACAGGATTTTCCACCTCTGTGCATTCTGCCTTCACTTGCATAACTCAGAAACCTCTATCCCACCCCATACCTCTCTCTGCTCTTACTTTTTCTTTAAGAGGTATAAAACCCTAAATTTACTATAATAGTTTGCATTTATTAGAAATTTAGTATGCACTTTAAAAACACCAGCAATTTTCATTAGGGCTACTATTGTTTTTTAATGGTCTGATTATAATGTTACATGAGTTTTCCCATCAGTCCTATTATTTTTAATGCACAATTTTAAAGAATTTAAGGACTTGGGGGATCTCATATAACAAATCTCCTCTAGAATGAGACTTTCCACACTCAGAAGGAAGCCTTCCTTACTCCAGCAATTGCAACAGTCTATGAGCTATGAGTCTATTCCTGCTCCTGTGAGTAAGTTTCAGTCAGCTGTCCCATTCCAAATAGATACCTGTACAATCAGGGGGAAATCCTGTCTTGATCAGTACTAATCAACCTAGTTATACGTTCACATGTTCTAGTGGCTATCTAAGAGTCACAGAGTTTAGGAGAATACAAACTAGATGGAAGAGATGGATCAACTTGAACAAAACAACTGAAAAGGAAAGAGAGATGATTTAGCAAAGAAAGGAGAATTCATGTTAATTCAGAGAGGATATTGCATCCATGAAACAAAAGAAGTTTGCTATTCCATGAAAAAAAAAATAAAAGAACAAGCCAAGAATAAAAATATTCTTATATTAAAAATGCATTGACTGAGATGAAGAACTTAATTAAAGGGCTGATCATAGGATGGTAGACCAAATCAGAGATCTACACAATGAAGTCTAGGAAATGTCTTGGAATACAAGTTAGAATGGTGAAATGATTTTTAAAATTACGAAAGATAAAAGGAGATGGAACTAAATCCAAGAGAGTCAATACCCAACTAGCAAGAATCTCACAAGGTGAAAATAAGCTGTGAAAAGGAAGAAATACTCTTGTAATAAAAGAAAATTCCTTTTACCTGATGAAATATTTGGACTGAGGGTTAGAGAGCTAATGTAACTCACTATATTATCAAAATCCTTTAGTTTACATTTCATGAAAATCCAACTCAAATCATGTAAAGGAAAAAATGGAGGTGCTGTTGAAAGTCATTCCTTCATTCTCTCTCCCTGTTCTCTCACTCTCTCCATCTAACTCTGCTTTCACCTGGATCAGGTTCATCCTCAGGCAGGATCTCTAGGTGGAGTGGCTAAGAAGGCCTCCAGAAGTTCTGGTCTTACTTCATCTTTGTACCAATGGTGAGAAAACAACCTGAACCTCCCTCTCCCAGGATCCCCAGCAGTCTCCCATGAATATTCTCATTGGCCTGACTGGGTCACATGTCCATCCTTGACTCAGTCCCCTGACTGCAAAGAATGCTCTGGTGGGGCCCCCTGGGATAGGCAAGCCTCCTTCCTCAACAGCCCTCTGAAAGTCACTTGGAGAGAGTTAGTAGCAGTTCCCAGGAGGGAGGGGGAAGCAGTAGCCGGCTGCTGTTCTGACCAAGTACAAAACAAGTACAATTAAAATGACATACTCTTTGCAACAAACTGGGAAAGTTTCTGATGGCCAACAATCAAAAGGAAATCTTAAAACTCCTTAAGGGGAAGATGTGAGGTACCTATAAAGAAATAGCAATCAAACTAGCATGAGATTTTCCATATGCAATGGAAATGGCTAGAAGACCAGAGAACACAGCATTCTGAGGGAAATCACTTGGGGTCTCTCATTCAAGTGCAAGGACATGATAAAGACATTGTCAGATATTTAAAGACCTAGATTTATTTGTACCTCCACCTCTGTTAGGCACATTTCCTGAAGAAAAAAAAAATCTTTTCTTGATAGATTCTAGCCAAATGAGAACTGAATCTAACAAAGAGGAAAACAAGAGATTCCAGAAACCAGAGAACTAACCCAGGAGAACAATGAGGAGTACGGCAGACCAGTTGTGCGGCTGGCCTGGTGAGCAATTAGGCCCAATTAGAGCAAGAAATCAGCATGCTCTGTGAAAAACAACCTTGAGAGGAAAACAGAATATTACCCAATCTTATGAGTAAGAGGCCGAAAGCTCAGAGCTATCATAGAATTAAGGCACGCGACACCTCTGAGCAACGGGGAAAGGAATGGTAATTAGAGATCCCAGGAAAAAATTGGACAGGAAAGTCATGATCCAGATATAAAGTCAGCTAAATTGAGGTATGATTCTGAGCCACTGGTGAAATGCAGGAAGTTGTGCTTTCTGACCCCACAGGGCCAACCTGTCATTAGTCAGGTGGTGTGGCAAGAAGCAGATAACCAACAAATACTGCACAGTCATGTAGTCTGGTTGGGTTTATATTAGAAATAGGTGCTAATTATTTCCCTGCAAGTTGCTATTCTTTTTTAAAATGGCTAGAATACATCAGTAATTTCTCTTACCAAATTCTCCCTACCAGTAGGCTTACGTTTTTATTAATTTTTGATTTAAAGATATATATGCACCATTCGATAAAGTTCAGCATCCTTTCATGATAAAAACCCTGGAAAAAATTGGTATAAAAGGAACATACCTAAACATAATAAAAGCTATATACGACAGACCCACAGCAAATATCATCCTCAATGGGGAAAAACTGAAACCATTCCAATTAAAGTCCGGAACCAGGCAAGGATGTCCACTCTCTCAACTCCTTTTCAACAT
>PVHY01021081.1:0-24510 GCA_004024945.1 Uropsilus gracilis
GGAGTTGCCCGACTGAGGGTTTTTGTGGTGTCTCTGAAGTAACTTGGTGGGTGTGCGAACAGCAGAGGAAAAAGGAGGGGACCCTCTCAGGGCCCCAGCGAGTCTGGGCCCAAGGGGAACAGGGGGCTGCCCCAAGATCACAGGCCGGTGAAGGGTGAACCCATACCTCCCTAGCCAGGCTGCAGCGCCCTGGCGGAGCTGACTGGATGCTGGTCTCCAGGCCTGGTTCAGCAGGAGGTCTGTGCGGGCACTGTCCCTCAGAGGGGACCCCAACTTCACCTCTTAACCGTAGGACTGGGCCAGGCTTCTCACGTACCCGTGAGTTGCCTCTAGCCCCCACGAGTCTTATGTTAGAGCTGGGTCTGCCTGTTTGAGCTCCGCCGCTGCTGTTTGGAGAAGGCTTCCCTCTGAAAGAACACCTCAGAAGCCCCTTGGAAAGCAGGCGCTTCGTCAGCCGCCGTCAGTTCCTGCTGCGGGCTGGGTCATCCAGTCAACATGTAGGAAGACCCGAGCCTTGGCCATGCTGTGGTCCCAGCACAGAGGAACTCCTCCTTTGCCAGCTTAGCTCTGCATGGCAGGGAAGTTTGGGACCCAGGGGAGGGGGGATGGGTAGCCAGGTCCCTCCCAGCCCAGGGCTCAGTGTGTGGGTGGGGCTGGGATCCCACTGACTGCTAGGACCCACCCTGGATGCAAGGGGCCAAGCTGCCAGACCCTGTCCTCTCAGGAAGTCTTCCCAGGCAGGCCCAACAGCCTCCCTGCCTTTTAAGGACAGGCTGTGTCTCCCTAGGGCCCTGGGGCCACCAGGCAGCTGCATTCCTCTCTCTTCCCCTGGGACCCCAACTGGGCCCAGAGTGAGCAGCAGTTCCCAGGCCAGCAGGGCCAGACAGAGCCAGGGGGAGAGGGCTTGACTGCGTGTTCCAAGCAGGCCCTCACAGTGCCCTGTCGCCCTGTTCCTAGGGGCACAGCTCCTCCCTGCCTGTGCCCCAGGGCCTGTGGAGCACCCCAGCCAGCTCCTTGCCTGGCGGTAACAAGCGTGATAACATGTCTGACCTGAGTCCAGAGCCTGAAACCCTGCGGCAGTCTGTGTCCCCTCCTCCAGGAATAGCAGCCTCTTCCTGGTGCTGGCGGTGGCAGTGAGTGGGAGACTGGGACTCAGCGCTAGCAAGTCATCGGCAGGGGGTCCAGAACAACCCCCTCTGCACTGTCTGCTGCTCACCCTCCTCCAGGCATCCCCTTCTGACTTCCTTTCCCTTAGGCAGTTGAGGGCTTCTCTTTCTTGAGACTGGCCAGCATGTTTGGGTGCATGCTTACCCGTGTTTGCAGAGGGGAAAAGTGAGGTGTGGAAAATATAAGGGATCCACGTGGTTGGGACCCAAGGACAATATGGGCTTGTCTCATCACCCTCCTGACAGGGCACCACCTCCCAGAAGCGTCAGCCTGGATAGCAGTGACCACCCTGCTTGGGCGCTGCTCACAGTGGCTCTCAGTAGTGCCCAGCGGCCAGCACCAGGCTGGCCTTGGACTCGCGCTCCTGAGCACCTCCCAGCACAGTTCTCCAGCCTCTTGCAGCAGCCCCTGGGCCAGGTGCATTGTGGTCCCCCAAGGGTGGGGAAGCTGTAGCCTAGAAGGCACTGCAGGTTGTGTGTTCATAGAGTCCAGGTTGCTTCTGCAACCTTGCCATCTGCATGTTCCCCATGAGTGTGTGTGTGTGTGTGTGTGTGTGTGTGTGTGTGTGTGTGTGTCTATTCCCGGGGCTCACTTGCAGCCTGCATGCACGGTGTGGTCTGTTCCCCCCCAAACTCCTTTGCCAGCTTAGCTCTGCATGGCAGGGAAGTTTGGGACCCAGGGGAGGGGGGATGGGTAGCCAGGTGCCTCCCAGCCCAGGGCTCAGTGTATGGGTGGGGCCAGGGTGCTGGCATCCCTTCTGCAGCGAGTCCGGAGGGGGACGAGGTTAGCTCCTGCTGGCACTTTCAGAGACCTGTAATGCTCCTTCCCCCCCAAACCAGTGCAGCCGGGTCCACTTGGGGACAGCTGAGACTAAGCTGGACTTGCCACCTAAGGCCAGACAGGATTGCTCCCACTGTCCCTTTGAGAATTGGGGTGTGATGCCCAGCCTCTCATCCTCTAGACTCCAGCTGTCTCTCAGTGTGCCCCATCTGTCGTGGGAACCCTCTCGCCGTGTCAAATAAGGCTTTTCACTTATTCCAAGTTTTGCTTTTGCCTCTCCCCGCCCCCCCCCTCCCCAAACAGTGGGGAATTTGCTGAGCTTCTCTGTTACTAGCCTTTTAAGAGAAAAAAGGATGGTGTTGAAAAACAGCTCGTGGGTTGGCTGAAAGGCCATCAGATAGGCTGTGGCCCAGAGCCGGGACAATGTCCCCTTGTTCCTGCCCCACTACCCTCACACCGAGCTGCTGCTGGGACTGGCAGCGGCTCCACAGCAGCCCTGCCTGCCCACGCTTCCTGGGCCCTGGGCTGGGGCTGCCCCACCCTGGCCAGCCCCCTGCCTCCGCCTCCGCCTCCACCTCCCCCACCTGGAAGGAGTGGCCTTGGGCCCGGGAGCAACCAGCTGGCTCTGGGTGATGGCAGGGCCCAGCGGAGTCCCGGCCTCGCCCGGCAGAGATAGCCTAAGACTCGGCCACCTGAACAGCTCTCAGACCCCTGCTGGTCGCCTGCCGGCCCATGTTTTCACTCGGGCAAGTCACCTGGCCTCTCAGGTGTGATCCCTCGGGCTGGGGGTGGGGCTGGGGGCTGCTGAGGAGGCGGTGGGAGAAGCAGGGTGGAGTGGGGCGGGCCTCACCTTGGTCTGGGCACAGTGGCGTGGAGGGAGCCTTCGGGCTGGACTCTGGAAAGTCAGGAAGGGTTTGGTTGGGTGGGGCAGAGTGGGTTCTGGAAAGCGCACAGGCAGAGGCCCAAGGGAAGGAGTCTGAGGCCAGCAGGGAGGAGGCCCAGTTGCCAGCAGGTGTGGTAGAGCAGCGTGCCTGTGGGGGGCTTGGACTCGGGGGGGGGGGGGGGGGGGGGGGGGGGGGGGGGGGGGGGGGGGGGGGGGGGGGGGAGGCTGGAGATGGTGCTCTGGAGACTCTAGGGAGAGGGGCCTGTGCTGCTGCCCTCACCCGGCCCTGAGCTCTGGGAACCAGGGTGCAACCCTGTTCCTGAGAAGCATGGGGATTCCACATCTGGGAATGTGCGGGGGAAGGGCCCCTGAGCAGCTGGAGAGGGGCTGGGTCCCAGGGACCTCTAGTCACTGGGGCACTGCCAGTCATACTGACCCTCTCAGGGGGATGGGGCCCTGGGAGAGGCCATGCAGCCATGCAGGTAGGATGAGTCCCTAGCTTTGGAGAAGTAAATACCCTGAGTCTGGCAGTGTGAGAGCAGGCACGTCTCGTGAGATGCTGGATGAGCGGTTGGGAACCAGGAGTTTGGCCTTGAGTGGATAGCTGCCCTGACAGCATCTTGTCACCTCTGTCCACCACCCATGGGCTGGGAGATTGCCTACTCATGGTGTCCCTGAGCCTGGGTGGTGACCAGGTGCCCCTTTCTTTCTCGCCTTGAGCAGCACTGGGGCAGGTGGGCTCCAGACAGAGCAAACGGACATGCCCTGCCTGATGGGCCGAGAGGACAGGGCCACCCCCCACCTCGCAGCCTGGGAGCACCTCCAGGTCTCCCTGGACCCGTTCCTCTTCCTGCTGTGAGCTTGGGCCGCGGGG
Organism: Uropsilus gracilis; assembly: GCA_004024945.1. Lineage (NCBI taxonomy): Eukaryota > Metazoa > Chordata > Mammalia > Eulipotyphla > Talpidae > Uropsilus > Uropsilus gracilis. The sequence continues at coordinate 3,705 of PVHY01021081.1, forward strand.
GTGGGTTTTGCTTCTGCCCCCCCATTCTGTCCCCTCCTGGCCGCCATCTGGAGAAGTCCTGGACGGAGTGGAGGGTCAGGGCTGCCAGGTGGCAGCCAGGATGCCTTAACTCAGCGCTGCCCCACTGTCCTCTGCCAGCCAGGAGCCTCCCCAGTGCAGTGTGGGCTAGCCTGGGCCTGTTGTGGGCAGGGTGGTGGGAGGGGAGAGGACAAGGGGCTGGCCTGGGCCTGCTGGGCCCAAGGGCTGCAGTGACTGGGCCCCCTTGGGTCTTACCTGCAGATCCTGTCCATGAACCCTGCTGGCCTCCTCCCTTTCCTCTCCTGCACCCAGGCAGGGGGAGGCTACAGTGCCAGGCTCCTCCCTTTGCACTTCCTGGGTCCCTACTCCACCCGCCCTGGCTCCCAGCATCCTTCCCTGCCAGGGTTTCCAGGCTGGGCAGAGTCAGCCTGATCCCAACATGAGGCTGGGTGTCTTGTGCACTGAGGTATGAAACCCCAGCGGGAAATCCAGCCCCGGTGCCCTCTCCTCTGAGGGGATAGGCTGCCCCCCGCTGGCCAGTGCTGAGGGGGCAGAGATGGGCCCTTGGAGCGGGCCTGACGGCTCCTCTGGGTGGAGGCCTATGGGCTCTGGAGTGGGTGTGGCACAGCTCACACGCATGTGTGAGGAGGGCCTGAGGCGCAGAGAGGCGCCTGGGCTGTGTGTATGAGACCTGGGCCTCCCCGTGAGGCTCCCGTCAGGAGCCCTGAGAGGCGGTGTGGTTCTGTCCTGCTTCCGCCCGTCCCACCATGGCCCTCTGGCCCGTCCTTCCCCTCTCGTGTTCAGAAGCCCTGCCTGAGGGCGATGGTTCAGCTCCAGCACCCTGCCACGCGCCGGTGTCGTGGGGCTGTGGGGGCCCCTTAGGCGGGGAGCCCAGTTCCAGGTCTGCCTCCCACACAGGGTCTAGCCCAGACTCCTCATCGGGCGACCTCGGAGGCAGCGAGTTCTTGCTTTGGAGCTTCAGAGCTGCCGCTGGAGGCCAGTCGCCCTCAGCCTGCGAGGCCCTCTGGGCCGTACTGCTGGGACACCTCTTTGGATTCTTGAGCCCCCTTGCCCAGGGTGCCATGGCAACATATTGTGGGCTGTGTGGACTGGGGCAAAGTGGGAAGTGGGTGGCGACCCTGCTGGCCTGTGCGTTCCTCAGGCTCAGGACTAAACCTCACTGACCTAGGTGGGTTCTGGCTTGGTGAGACCTGCCGGACCGCTGGAGGCCGGAGCCCAGAGGCAGAGGGTTGATGAGGTCGGTCCAGCCCCCCAGACCTGCCAGTTCCAGCTTGGGCTCTGGACATGAGTAGGGGCACAGCCTGCCCAGCTCCTGTGCCTGGGGTGGCCTCGGCAGACTGGCTGGTCCCGGGGGAGGGGGCGGCCTTCCTGAATGGAGTCCCCGGCACTGGCGCTGGTGCCATCTACCCTGCTGGTGCTCACAGAAGAGTCTTGCCAGGGCACATTGCAGGGAGCAGCCGCTCGGCCCAGGTTGGAATCTATGCGGCACCAGGTGGTGGTAACTACCTCTGCTCTTCATCCCTGCCAGGCCTGCCAACCCTCACTTGGGCGCCTAGGCCCTCGCACACCGGCATTCTGGGTGCTGTATGGACTTCTGCTTCCTTTCGTGTTAAACTTCCAAGTCCTCGCCTGTGAGCGACACAGCAGGGGGCCGCATGACTCCTGACGGGAGTGGGGCTGATGGGGGGGGGGCGTATGAAGACGTCTGTTGGCAGTGGCCTTCGGGACAAACACTGGGACAGTGGAAACACCTTGGCCTTGGGTGGGACCAAGGGGAAAAGGGAGCAGGAAAGAGAGCCTGGATGTGGGGGTGGTTCTCTCCTGTGCTCAAAAGCCAGCCCAGACCCCACTCCCCTCTTATGCTCCCCCCTCGCCCGGGTCTGCCTGAAGCCTGGGGTCTAGTAGGGGTTGTCAGGGGTGAACGCTCTGGCCAGGGGTCTGGGGGACAGGGGGTGGAAAGGGCTGGGGCAAGAGGAGGGGAGTGGCCAGCCCCGCCTGATAAGCCTGCTGCCCACCCATTCCAGGTCCCATCTGATGCCAAGGCTGAAGGAGTCTCGCTCCCACGAGTCCCTGCTCAGCCCCAGCAGCGCGGTGGAGGCGCTGGACCTCAGCATGGAGGAGGAGGTGGTTATCAAACCTGTGCACAGCAGCATCCTGGGCCAGGACTACTGTTTTGAGGTGGGTCCTCGTCCCTTTCCGGAAGCCCAGGCTCCTCCCAGCTCCTTCCCCAGGGGGCCCTGGCCTCCCTGGCGGCCAGGCTCTTTGTGAGCAAGGCCAGAAGTCACTCACAACTCACAGCTGTCAGCGCCTGCAGCACCAGGAGGGGCATCAGCCGTGGAGCAGGCCCTTGAGTGGAAGCCTGTGGGGTCAGCAGAGCCCTGCCTTGGCCCGCTCAGCCTCCTTGGCCAGCCCTCACGTGCACTGTGGCATGTGCCCCTCTCCGGGTCCGCTTCCCTCTCTGGAGTGAGAGCGGGGAGCTCCCTGGCCCGAGTGTCCCATGAGAGCAGAGCACAGATGCCCCCCTGGGCAGGGCTGCTCCTGGGGTGCCTGGGCACTCTCTCGCCTGCCCACAGAGGCCGTGAGGGCGACAGGCTGCACATGAGCCCGAGCCCAAGCCAGAGCCACAGCAGTCATGCTGCAGGTGTTCAGGGGAGCCTTAATTGCCGCCCCAGTTATTCCTATTCTCTTCCTACCTGTTTCTGGGAAGCTTCCCGCCCCGCACGCCCGCCCCCAACAGTCTTGCATAATTCGGGGGGCTGAGCCGGGTGGTGAACATCAGCCCTGGCCGCACTAGCGTGGCAGCTCCCTGCACCCAAGCCCCAGGGGCAGGCGGGAACGGCGCCGGCCTCTGCCCCGAGCAGGCCGTCCCTGCTTCCAGAGTCCTGGGCCCGCATCCTTGCCAGGGCGGGTGTCTGGACGCTTGTTGGCTGTAGGGGTGCTAAGGCCTGTGCAGGCTGCATGAGGAGCCTGGTTGTGCCTGCAGGGCCCGGCTGGAGGCAGCTGGGAGTAGCTCGGGCCAGCTCCGTCCCCTGGAGGAGCCTGGACCGTGAGCCTGAGACACCTGTGACATGGAGGGAGAAGGGCTCCAGGCAGGGGACCCCGGGGCCCAGCACTCCCAGGCAGCCCAGTTCTCCTGTCTCCATTCACCCCCAAATCATGAGTGAGGCTTCTGTGCCCGTCGCTGCTGCCGCTGCTCTTGGCTCAGGAGACCGTCCTGCGAGTGTACCCACACCCGTCTCCTTGGTGCCTGTGGCGTCCCGTGTAGAGGGTGACCCCAGCCAGGGACCCCAGGCCTTCTCCTGTGGGGGGGGGGGTGCAGTGAGGACAGGGGTCAGGGTGAGAGGCGCTTTCCCATAGACAGAGGGCGCTGGGGCGGGGTGGGGAGCCGGGCTGGGCCGCTCTCCTGTCACTCCTGTCACTGGCGGCTCCGCACTCCTCACTCCGCCTCCTCCCTCAGCTGTGGTGCAGAGTCCCAGCTGCCTCCGTCATGCCCGGGCCCGCCGCGTCCCCCTCCCCGTGACACCGCCCTGTCCCTTCCTCCAGGTGACGACGTCTTCAGGAAGTAAGTGCTTCTCCTGCCGGTCAGCGGCCGAGCGGGACAAGTGGATGGAGAACCTGCGGCGAGCTGTGCACCCCAACAAGGTGAGCCCTGCCCGAGCACGGGGGGTGCCGTCCCTCTGGAGCACACGGCTCCAGCCTGAGACGGGGGCGCTTGGGAAGCAGGTCCCAGTGGGTGGGGTCGTCGGCTCAGAAGGAGGAGGCCAGGCCCGGCTGCCTCAGGCACTGTGGGCCTCGGCTCTTGGAGCCACATCGCTGGGGGCTGGGGTGCAGAACTGAGTACTATTGGGGACGTGGGTCCTGGGTCCTTCTGCCTGGACCTCTTGCCACCCCCCTGCCCCACCCCAACCCCAGACCAGTTCTTCCCAGCTCCCCTGTTTCAGCTGAGACATCTGTCCCTCCTCCAGGTGAGCACCTCTGGCCCAGCCTGGTGCCCCCCTCCTGTCTTCCCAGCGCCCCGGGCTTTCCCCACCGGGCCCAGGGCACCCCGCCTCTAGTGACTTGCTTGTGTATCTGCCCCCAGGATGGGTGAGTCCTGGTCACCATGAAGTCCCTCGAGAAAGGGTCCTTGAGCAGCCTTTTTTCTTTTTTTTTCTTTTCTTTTTTTTTTTGAGACTAGATCTCGCTATTTTTGCCCATGGAACTGCAGGCTCATGTTGCCCAGGTTACCACAGACTCAAGCAATCCCCAGCCTCAGCTTCCCAGGTAGCTGGGATGACAGGCGCACGCCACCACGCCCAGCTATATTTTTGGAACTAGGTCTCGCTATGTTGCCCCGTGCGGTCTCGAACCCATGGACTCAAGCAGTTCCTAGTCGCAGCCTCTTAAGTGGCTTAGCCGAGCTAGCAGTGGGAGAGCCAGTAACATATTTATTTTGCACCTCAGACAAGGTGGTACAGCGGCTGCTGCTTTCTGCTGACCTCTCGCTCATCTCTGGTCAAGTCCTGTGTTAGCGGCCAAGGGACAGCTTAGACGAGAGCCCGCCCCACCCCACCCCACCCCCTCCCCCGCCCTCCCCAGATCCCCGCACGGGCCTGGGCGGTGGCATCCCCGTCACCACGGCCCCTTATGCCCGTGCAGGACAACAGCCGGCGGGTAGAGCACATCCTGAAGCTGTGGGTGATCGAGGCCAAGGACCTGCCCGCCAAGAAGAAGTACCTGTGTGAGCTGTGCCTGGACGACGTGCTCTACGCCCGCACCACCGGCAAGCTCAAGACGGACAACGTCTTCTGGGGCGAGCACTTCGAGTTCCACAACCTGCCGCCCCTGCGCACTGTCACTGTGCACCTGTACCGCGAGACCGACAAGAAGAAGAAGAAGGAGCGCAACAGCTACCTGGGCCTGGTGAGCCTGCCCGCCGCCTCGGTGGCCGGGCGGCAGTTCGTGGAGAAGTGGTACCCGGTGGTGACGCCCAACCCCAAGGGCGGCAAGGGCCCGGGGCCCATGATCCGCATCAAGGCACGCTACCAGACGGTCACCATCCTGCCCATGGAGATGTACAAGGAGTTCGCCGAGCACATCACCAACCACTACCTGGGGCTCTGCGCCGCCCTGGAGCCCATCCTCAGCGCCAAGACCAAGGAGGAGATGGCCTCGGCGCTGGTGCACATCCTGCAGAGCACCGGCAAGGTCAAGGTGCGTGGGCCCCGACCCTAGCTGTGTGGCGGGGGGAGCCGTCGTGACCGGCTCAGCGTCCAGGCTCCATGCGTCCTCAGTGTCCGGCTCCATGGAGGCGCCGGTCACAGTCAGGTGGGCTCCCTAGACCCCAGAGTGACATCGTGGAGGGGGAGCTTCATTCCCCTCCGTTGGGTGGACTTCCCCGGCAGGTGCCCATTGGGGTGTAGCACCCCCCACCCCCAGACACACAGCCCACGCAGGCAGCTGCTGGCTGTCACAGCTGCCGGGCTGACCCCCCGCAGCACTGGAGACCCCGCGCTGGGCCCACATCAGCTCCCCTCGTCCACTCCTGGACATGGACCCTGCAGTCCCGCCCCCACCCCCGCCATGAGGCTCCCCACAACCTGCACAGTCCTGGGACGTCTCCTCCTCACCCCTCTCTGAACTGCCTGAGGTGGGAGCATCAGGAGGGCTGCGTGGGGAGGCCCAGCCCAGTCCTCGTGGCCTCTGGGGCACGGCGAGGGTCTGCTTGCCGAGGTCCCGGGCTCTCAACCTAGGGCTGGGTGCAGCTCGAAGTGGGGGGGGGGGTCCAGATCTCAGGTACTGTAGACTGGGGGCACTCATCCTCCTGGGGGCTCCCGTGTCCTCTTGCCTGCTCCTGGAAGTCCCTGGCTGCCTTCAGGCTCTCCAGGGCCTCCTAGACTGTGGCTTAGTGGCACACAGCGCAGGCCCCGCCCGTGGCCTCCGTGATGCTGGACCAGCTTTGTGCTGTCCTAAGTTTCCTGGGCAACATGGAGCTGGGGCTTATCGGGAAACTGAGGTCAAAGGAAAGCCCTGGCCCAGGGGAGGAGGTGGCAGAGGCTGGAGTTGGTGTCCCTGCCGCACTGTCTGTCCTTTGGCTGCCTCGCCCTGAGAGCTGGGCTAGCTGCGAAGCCAGCTCCCCTCGGCAGTGCCCTATGGTCTTGGGGCTCGGGGCTGAGAGGTGCTCATGGTAGAGGAGGGCTCTGTCCCCCTGGGTCCCCCGGGGGGAGTGGGGGAGCAGCAGGTGAAGGAGGAAAGAGGAAGGAGCTGGTAGCTGGGATGATGTGTGTCTCAGCCACTCCCCCCTACACAAGGCTGAGGGGCATCCGGGTTGGAGGCAGTGCCATGTTGGGTGGGCCAGGTAGCTGTGGCCCTGGGCAGGCTACTTCCTCTACTGTGTCTCCTGCCTACCTTGTTCTAGCTGGCGGGAGGTTGTCTCTCCTCCCGGCCCCGGGTCCAAGTACTGACCGGGCTCAGGGAGGCCCATGGCTGGGAGTAGAAGCCAAGGTGAAGCTGCAGGGCCCCGGGCAGGGCTCGCCTCAACCTCAGCATATTCGGAGCGGGGCTCCTAGCGGTCCCCTGTAGGTCCAGACAGGTCCTTGGGCTGTGGTTCCAGCAGCGTCTCCTGGGCTTGCCTCAGCCTGTTCAGGGCCGCTTGTGTCTTCAGAGGGCCCCAGAGCTGTGCACACTGGCCGCCTGGCAGCCTTGTCCCTGGCATCCTCCCAGGACTCCGACACCCTGCGCACCCCCTGCCCCCCTCCCCGGTCACAAGGTTGTCTGTGGGTGTGAGGGGGCCGGGACTCCAGAGGAAGGGAGATCCCCCCGCCCGGCACAGTGTTCAGAGAGGCTGTGCAGTCTCCGGAAGGCGTGGGTGGGGTGCCTCCAGCGCCTGCCTCTGGCATCACACGTGGGACCCACACTTGTCCTCCAGGGAGTCTGGGTCCCAGGGCAGTGAGGCCCAGCCGGGTCTCCTGGGTGGGCAGGGTGGCACCCCTTCCCTCCAGCCAGGGGCACTGGCTCTCCACCTTCCACATAGTCAGGCAGCCCGGTCTTGCCGCTGCTCCTCTGGGAGGCTGCTCAGGATTTGGTGGTGTGGAGACACAGGTCATGAAGCCACTGAGTGTGCAGTGAGGGTGGCCTGTCTCCTGGCGCTGATGAGATGGGGGTGGGGTTCTGGCAAGTCCCTCAGCCAGGCCAGCTTGGGATCGGACAAGGATTGGGTCCGGCTCGTCTGCTAGGATGTGGGGCTCTGGTTCCATGTGGTATGCCCAGCCCAGCGTCAGCCCTGGACTGAGCTCTGGGTCACCAGCTCCAGGGGTCCCGCTCTGCAGGCTGCCTGCCTCACTCCCTGGCACCCCCAAGACAAGGCACCAGCAGCTCAACAAAGAGAGAGTCTCCAAGGAGCTGGGGCTTCTCCTGGCCAGGGAGCAGGTCTGGCTGCCTTGAGGACAACCTGCCTGGCCAGGTCAGGCCCACTCCCCTCACCTCCCCCCTCCCTACCCAGGACTTCCTGACTGACCTGATGATGTCGGAGGTGGACCGCTGCGGGGACAACGAGCACCTCATCTTCCGGGAGAACACGCTAGCCACCAAGGCCATAGAGGAGTACCTCAAGCTAGTGGGCCAGAAGTACCTGCAGGATGCGCTGGGTAGGTGGGGCGGCCAGTGGGTGGGCAGACAGTTGGGTGGCCAGCAGGCTGGGGCCTGGTGCCAGTTCTTTACGTGCCTGCCCTCGTGAACGCAGGCGAGTTCATCAAGGCCCTGTACGAGTCAGATGAGAACTGTGAAGTGGACCCCAGCAAGTGTTCGGCTGCCGACCTCCCCGAGCACCAGGGCAACCTCAAGATGTGCTGCGAGCTGGCCTTCTGCAAGATCATCAACTCCTACTGGTCAGTGCTGGCCCCTGCCCCTGCCCCTTCTCTGTGCTCTGGGCGGGCCTGTTCACATAGCTCTGGGGGACTCTCCCAACCCCCCTGTCATGGGAACAAGGGAGAGGACTGGGGACACCTGCATCTCGCAGTGTCAGGGAGCTCTGCTCTAGACTGGACTCTGACTGTCCCCTCTGACTGCCTCTGCTGTATCCCGCTGGGCTGCCACACCTGGATCTTCCTGGACACTGAGGTGTAAGGGCGCGTTGCAGGGTAGATGTTGAGGACCTGGGTGTGCCGTGTGAGAAGTGTGGCTGGGGCTACCGCTGCACATGATTGTTCGCCGGGGCCTATATCCCAGGGCGGCTGGCAGGAGCCTCCCTGGGCATCCCCGGGGTCAGTGCACACTGCGCCTCAGACTCCTCAGGTTGTGATCTCAGGTCAGAAGTTTGCCAGCAGGGCCCCGTGTGGGGCCCTGGGTATGGCAGGCCTGCTGGGAGGGGTCACATGGGGAGAACGGAGGGCTGCTGCCAGCCCCAGGGAGGGGGCTGCTGCTGAGCTGCTCTTACGGGGCGGCCCTGGGGGCCAGGAGCAGACCTGGGCGGCCTCTGCAATGCTGACACCCCCACACCTGCCCCCAGGTGTTGTGGGGCTGGCTGCCAGGGCCAGCTCATGAGGACCCGTCGCAGGGAGTGAGCGGCCATCCCAGGACCTCGCTGCAGCCTGAACCGCGGGGTTGAGTCCGCCGTGGTGGGACTCCCAGATGTGCTCCTCGGTCATGGCTCCAGCCCAGGGCCTGCGCCCCCTCCCCCGTGCGCCCTGTCTCCTCCCCGCTGCAGACTCTGTGCTGGCACCCCTCTCTCCCCACACCATCTGCATGCACTCCCTCCTTCCTGTCCTGAGACCTTGTGCAAGCTCCTCTCTGACCCTCCTTCCCATCTCCAGGCTCCGTGTCTCCCTCCGGAGCACCCTGTGTCACAGCCCCGGGCCCAGATGCATGTGCCGAGAGCCCCCAGAGGCAGGCAGATCACCGGCTCAGAGCTGGGTGCCAGGGGCCTTGGCTGCAGCTCCTAGAGGGAGGGCAGAGACAGGTCTGCTCTGAGAGCAGGAGTGGGGGTGGGGGAGTGGCCAGAGCTGGAGGTATGGGCTCCCTGCCCGGGCCCTCTGCCTGGAGCAGTGCCAGGTCCTCCCTGGCCCAACTGGAGGTGGGGTGCAGCACATCCCCCCCTTTGTTTGCAGGGCAGGCTGGGTGTGGGACACAGGGAAACACCCGTGGACAGTGATTTTTCATTTCCTCTTTATGGCATTAGTTGGAGGCCCAGAGGCCCCTCTCTGCTCTGTCTAAGGTCACAGAGAGAGGTCAGCTCTGGGTGCCCGCCCTTTGCCCAGTCCCGCACCAGCCACTCTGGGGGCCAGGGCTAAAGTCTCCCCCTGCACTTCCTCTGCAGCTTGTCCCTGTTGGCTCAGCCATGTCCACTGCCAGAGAGCTGGCTGGTGATGCTCGGGGCCCAGGCCGTGGCCTGCAGGCTCCTAGCTCTGCAGGGTGGGCCCCGTACTGTGTGAGGGCCAGGAAAGTGGGGCCCAGGCAGGTTCCAGGCACGCGCTCAATACCCCGTGCTGGTGGAAGAGCCGGGCACTGGCTGGTTCAGCAAGTGCCAGGGCCTGGTCGGCCCCAGGTGGGCAGGGCAATGGGAAAGTCACTTAGAGGTTGACTGGAGGGGTCTGACCCTAGCAGACTGGGAGGTCCAGTGGGGAGCGTCCAGCTGGGTGCCAGGAGCCCTGTCCCTCTGGGCAAGCCCACAGCTCCATTTCCTGGCAGCCAATAAGCAGAGAACGTTGCTCTCCCCTGCGGTACAAGCATCCCCATCCCTGGATCTTATAGGGTGTTGGTCCAGGAGAGGCTGTGAGCCAGAGGTAGTGGGAGCCAGGGACAGCGGTCAGTCGGGTTGAGTTTTCCTTGCTCTTCATGAGATCCAGGCACCTGCTGTGGGGCATGTGGGGTGGCCCTGAGAGAGCCCTTGCCAGAGACCCTGCTTGGGACTGAAACGGGCCCCTCTGTGCCGTGTGTGCCCTTCCCTGAGAGCTGTGCCCTGTCTGGGGCCAGACGCTCTCCATGCCCCGCGTGGACTCAACTCCCTGGTGGACCTCCCTCCTCTTGGGCTAGAAACTGGGGCTCCGGGGGCCTGGACCAAGCGCCCTCACTCCCCAGGCCCCTCGCCGGGCCAGCCTCACCCTGGCCTGTCCCCTGCAGCGTCTTCCCTCGAGAGCTGAAGGAGGTGTTCGCCTCGTGGCGGCAGGAGTGCAGCAGCCGCGGGCGGCCGGACATCAGCGAGCGGCTCATCAGTGCCTCCCTGTTCCTGCGCTTCCTCTGCCCGGCCATCATGTCGCCCTCGCTCTTCAACCTGCTGCAGGAGTACCCCGACGACCGCACCGCCCGCACCCTCACCCTCATTGCCAAGGTCACCCAGAACCTGGCCAACTTCGCCAAGTGAGTGCCAGCCCCTTTCCAGCGTGGCAAGGTCGGAGGCCACGGGTGTTCCTGGCCCCAGCTCCGCCCCCTCCGTCCCTCCCGCACCCTGGCTTTCCGGAATGGAGCCTCCGCACTCCCCCACCTGCCCCTGCTGAAAGGATGTGCCATTTTGTCGCATTTCCTTCATTTTCAAAAGTGAGAAGAGGCGCTATGTCCCTCCTGCTTCTGTGGATCAGCATCTTATCGCAGGGATTCTCCCACGTCCTCGGACGTTCATAAACCTCCGTTGAGGCGAATGACGAAGACCTAAGCCTTCACGGGAGGCGGCTCCCATTTCCTGGGCCCATCTCCCATGACTGGGCACGCCCAGTGCCTGGACCATCCTTGCTTCACGCTGCCAAGGATGTCTTTGCTCATGAAGCACCACCCACGTTTTCCACCGTCCCCTGGAGTGGGTGGGGGAGACAGGAGGATGGGGCCCCTCGTTCCCAGCCCTCCCAGAGCCATCTGTGCTGGCTCCAGTTTATGCCTGGCCCAGCCTTCCAGGGCTCAGCCCTTCAGCGGGAACGAGGAGTAGAGGCCGGGCACAGGACTCCCTCCAGCAGCCCAGGGGAGGGGACGGGGGTGGTGCTCCCCCAGCCGCCTGCCGGGATGAGAGTCCGCCCGCTGGCTTGCGGAAAGGCTGTGCACTGGAGGGGCACCCACAGCACCTGGTCAGGGGCCAGGTCAGGACAGGCAGGCAGGCAGGGCCTACTTGAGGGTGAAGAGGGGCCCTCTGCTCCTCTGTTCTGAGTCCTTGAAAGGGCGGGCAGATGGGGGTGCGGGAGGCGAGCAGGACTGGCCTGGCAGCCAAGGGGAGGCCCCGGTGTGACTCTGGCTAGAATGGCAGAAGGGTTGGGAGAAGAGGGTGCCCTGTGGAGTCAGGGGTTGTGCGGGCAAGGGCTGCTCAGAAGATGTCAGCGGGCTGCTTGCGGGGAGGGGAAGGGGGAGGCTGGCGGGCTTCTGACTCAGCTCTCCTCGCTTGGCACAGAAAGCAGAAGGGACCTGGATTTGGGTCTGGGGTGATGGAGATGACGTCAGAACAGGCCAGGCTGAGTGGGAGGATGGTGCCCGTGGATGTGCCTGAAAGCTCAGCTGAGAGACGTGGCCTGCTGAGTCCTCTGCCCGCCAGACCACTGGAGCCTAGAGAGAAAGATGATTGGGACTAGCGTTGAGGGCCATGGAACGTTCCAGGTCCTGTGAGGCTACAGGTCCGGAAATGGGGCTCTGGATCTGGACCTCGAGGAAGGAGGACTCTCAAGTCAGATCACATGGGCTGGCAGGGGAGACAGTAGCACAGGCGTGTCCCCCGTGGGGGAGGAGGGAGGGCTGGGTGCGTCAAGAGAAGGGAGTTTTGGGGGCCCAGGGTGCTCACCTGCCCCTCCTCCTCCAGGTTTGGCAGCAAGGAGGAGTACATGTCGTTCATGAACCAATTCCTGGAGCACGAGTGGACCAACATGCAGCGCTTCCTGCTGGAGATCTCCAATCCCGAGACCATCTCCAACACGGCGGGCTTCGAGGGCTACATCGACCTGGGCCGCGAGCTCTCCAGCCTGCACTCGCTGCTCTGGGAGGCCGTCAGCCAGCTGGAGCAGGTACCAGCCCCCTGCCGGGCTGCGGGTAGCCAAGGGTGGCCTGGAACTCGGCCACTGAACCAGGGCGGCTCCTCCTTCCAGGGGGTTCACCTGGGTGGTGCTGCTCTGCCTCAAGGCTGGGTGCTGGGGCCCCAGATTCCTAGCCGGGGCTTGTGAGCATGCCGGTTCTGAGTACCAGAGCTCCGGCTGTGCCCCTGGGCTCAGCGTGGCATGGGTGATTCCAGGTGGGTGCCCTTCCCACCCAGGTGCCCATGGGGCACATGCTCAGACATCACTGCATCTCTGAGTGATGCTCTGGGTTTTGAGGCCACTGATAGGGTACCGCTGAGGGGAGCCGCAGACACTCCAGGATGGCCCTTGGCTGTCGGTGGCTAAGGTGCCTCCAGCTGCCTCCAGCTGCCTCCATCACCGCGGCCGCCTCTTGGTGTGCACCCCTAGTGGCCCAGGCTCCCTCTGGCCCCCCAACAGCCCGGACTCCACAGCAAATAGGCACTCAGCAGCCAGGGCCCAGCCTGCTAGGACCCGCTTTGGCATGGCTGTCTTCCCAGGGCTCCAGGAGCCCCCCTTGAAAGCAGCTGAGCTGAAATGGGCCCGCCCCTCTAGCTCGGTCCCGCACACTGCCTGGAGCTCACGGCCTGGCACCCTCTGCCCCCTTGGACACAGGCTGTGCATGTGCTGCAGACCGCCAGCACCGTCCTTTTCCCTGCGCGTGACCGTGAGGGCACCCGTGTGCGGCACGGCGTGCCTCCTGTCATGACCTCTTGCCACCCATGCCCTTGGCTCTGCCTCCGCGACTTGCTGACGGCTGCTCGCTGGCTCTCAGCTCGCCCAGCTTTTCGCGGCAGGCGGGTTTCTGCTTATTCACGTCCACTGCCCTTGGGCAGCGAGAGACACGTGCAGCAAGATAAGACGAGGTGCAGGGCCGCTCCCCCTGCACTGCCAGCCCTGACTGCCCCTGCGCTGCGGCTGGCCCATCTGCACAGCCAGGAGCAGGGCTGCACCGCCCGCCCCTGCCACAGCAGCGCACAAGGGTTTCCCGGGAGCTGCTGCCCCTCGAGTCTGCTCTCGTGGCTGATTGTCATTTTCCTTTTGCGCAAAGTCCTCTGTGGATGCCGGCGCCTAAGCCAGCAAGGGCAGAGGCTTTCCCCCAGTGGGGCCCCTCACGGCTGCCCCACCCACTGCAGCAGGGTTCTTCCGGTGGGCGCTGCCCTCTGCTGGCCTGTCCGTTTGTTACTGGTTGGACAGGCCTGGTGGTGCCCGGCTGTCTCCGTGAGTTCAGGTGTGGAGGTGGGTCAGGTGACATGGGAGGGGTGGTGCAGGCACACCCAGTTCTGCATTTCCATGGGAGCCTTCCTCTAGGGGTGCCCTGAGGCTGAGCTGGGGTGTGTGAAAGCCTTGGACTAGCTCAGCGCCCTCTCTCTGGGCCTCGCACCCCTGTCCCAGGAACATCTGTGGAGCCAGTGGAGGGTGTGGCTTGCGGACACACACACCACCCCCACCCCCTGGGACTTGATGGGCTTGACTGGCAGGGCAGGGCGGAGTCTGCGTCTCAGACAGGCTCCTTGGACCTTCTAACCCCAGCAGCCACCACGCTCCTGGCTGGCCCCATCAGGTCACCCCTGCCTCCCACTGTGTCTCCCCAGGGTATTATATCCAAACTGGGGCCCCTGCCTCGGATCCTGAGGGACGTCCATACCGCGCTGAGCAGCCCAGGCAGCGGGCCGCTCCCCGGGACCAATGACCTAGCCTCCACGCCCGGCTCCGGCAGCAGCAGCATCTCGGCAGGGCTGCAGAAGATGGTCATCGACAACGATCTCTCTGGGTAAGAGCTGCAGTGCCGTCTGGTCAGTAGGGGAGGAGGAGTCAGCCCAGTGATCGTAGCACAAGCTGGGGAATCGGGCTGTGAGTTGTGCTATGCTGTGCACAGGAGGCTGAGCCTCCATGATGGAAGGCTTCCTGGAGGAGGTGGTGCCGCAGGTGTGTGTCTCATAGGAACCGCAGCACTTCCACGGGTGGGGAAGGCGCTCCAGGTCGAGGGGCTAGTGCAGGCCAAGGCCTGGATAGAGAACTCACGCTCTGCCCAAGAGCAGCTGCTGAACCTGGGTGCACCAGGCTCCCCGGTGCCTGTCCAGGGCAGCTCGGGTGCGTGTGTTTCCGGTGCCCGCTCTGGTGTTTCCTGAGCCTGGAGCTCAGGCTCCGAAAGTAGCGCGTGGTTGCAGCAGCGTAGTCAGCAGGCACCAGTGACTCAGCCAGGGAACCCCCAGCTGAGGACTGGCCCCGCCGAGTCCGGCATCCTGTGCAGGGAACACACACAGGCGGCCTGTTCTTGCCCTGTGATGTCAGAGTGTTGCTCAGGAAGCTTGGCCTTGACGTGCACCCTCCTCCCCCACCTGCACCACCCTGGACCGGCTCTCGAGACCGGGGCCGCAGGGTGGCACTGGCCTTCTTCTAAGGCAGCAGTGGCAGCTCTGACAGATGGAGAACTGGGGGCTCCAGGGGAGCCAGGGACCCCAGACCCAGGAGACTGGGGACAGAGGCTTTGATGCCACCTCCAGGTTCCTCTGAGTTTGGGGAGCCATGACCCACCCGGAGGAAAAGCAGGAGTTCAGGTGGGGACACACTGAGGCTGAGAGGGGGGCCAGGCACGTGGGGTCTAAGGAGGCGTCCCCTGGGTGTGCCGCGGGCACAGCCAGGCCCCAGAGCCAGTGTGGGCTCCCGCCAGCTCCGTCTGCTGCCCTAGGCTGGCCCGTCCCTCCCACGAGCGCTGCAGCCCCCATCGCTACAGCCTGCCCCTGCCGAATCCCAGTCTTCGAGGCTCCGTGCTTCCTCCTCCTCCAGGAGGCCAGCACTGCTAGCTCCCTGGCCCACCCATCCGACCCCCCAAGTGCCTGCTGCGTCCTGCAGCACCCTTCACTCTGGCCCTCTTCACATCCTTCCCTCCAGAGCCCGCCTGCCCCACCACCAACGCGTCCCCTTCGAGGAGCCAGCTCACTGGCAGGAGGCTCGGGAAGACTGCACTGAGTGAGGAGGCCGGGGGGCGGGCGCAGGCCCTCCCCGCCCTGACTCATGCCTGAGGATCCTCCTCTGATTCCTTGTTTTTGCCAGGAACTCCAGCCCCCGCCTGCCAGTCAGACAGGGGGGCGGCCGCAGGAGGCCAGGCAGGGGAAGCTCCCGCAGGCCTCCTCTTCAGTTGCTGGCCTGGTTAGGAACAAGGGGAAGAGCCGCAGGGAGCCCCGTGGTTTTGAAGCCAGAGTTCTCAGTGCAGGACCCTTGGGTTTGGGCTCTTAGCTAAGGAGAACTTTCCAGAACGTCCCTAGCCTTTGCACCCATTGCCCGAGATGTGGCTGACCAGGGGAAGGGCCAGCTGGACAGACCACCTTGGAGCTGGCTGTGCTGACCCCTAGAGCAGAAGGTCACCGCGCAGGAGCTGGCAGCTTGGCCTCTCCGACCCGGGGCGGCTTCGCTGGGACCCAGGACTGCCCCCTTGGCGGCCCCTGTGCCGTCCCCCCCTCCCTCCCTCAGCCCTGGCTCGGGGCTCAGGCCCCAGGCCTGGCAGGTTGGCGGGTGCTCTCGGTTCGGACCCTCCTCGGCGGCACTCACAGTTCTTCTTTCCCCTTCTTTCCCTGTGTGTGCTTGTCTCCCTGCAGTCTGATAGATTTCACCCGGTTACCGTCTCCAACCCCCGAAAACAAGGACTTGTTTTTTGTCACAAGGTCCTCCTCCGGGGTCCAGCCCTCACCTGCCCGCAGCTCGAGCTACTCGGAAGCCAACGAGCCTGACCTCCAGATGGCCAACGGCGGCAAGAGCCTGTCTATGGTGGACCTCCAAGACGCCCGAGCGCTAGACGGGGAGGCGGGCTCCCCGGTGGGCCCTGACGCCCTGGCCGCCGACGGCCAGGTGCCCGCTGCTCAGCTGGTGGCCGGATGGCCGGCTCGGGCCACCCCAGGAAACCTGGCAGGGCTGGCCACGGTGCGGCGGGCGGGCCAGACGCCGACGACGCCGGGCACCTCCGAAGGCGCGCCGGGCCGGCCCCAGCTGCTGGCGCCGCTCTCCTTCCAGAACCCTGTGTACCAGATGGCGGCCGGCCTGCCGCTGTCTCCACGCGGCCTCGGGGACTCGGGCTCGGAGGGCCACAGCTCCCTGAGCTCCCACAGCAACAGCGAGGAGCTGGCGGCTGCCGCCAAGCTGGGGAGCTTCAGCAGCGCCGCCGAGGAGCTGGCGCGGCGGCCCGGGGAGCTGGCGCGGCGGCAGATGTCTCTGACTGAGAAGGGCGGGCAGCCCACGGTGCCCCGGCAGAACAGCGCAGGCCCCCAGCGGAGGATCGACCAGCCCCCGCCCGCCCCCCGGGGCCGGACGCCGCCCAGCCTGCTGAGCACCCTGCAGTACCCCCGGCCCTCCAGCGGAACCCTGGCCTCCGCCTCGCCAGACTGGGCCGGCCCCGGCGCCCGGCTGCGCCAGCAGTCGTCCTCCTCCAAGGGCGACAGCCCGGAGCTGAAGCCGCGGGCCGTGCACAAGCAGGTCAGTGTGCTGTCCACAGGGCCGCTGGCCCCGTGGCCCCGTCACGCCGTTCCTCCTGGTCATTCCACTCCGCCCGCACCCAGCTCCATCCCACGCTGAGCTATGCCACATTCTTCGGCCCCTGCCCAGCCTACTCCCCCGCCCCTGCCCCACTGGCCCCGCCTGAGTCCTGTGAGGCAGGGACGCTGGCTTTTGGGTCCTCTCGTCCAGCTCTACCCCAGGGACAGCTGGGGTCAGGGAGAAGGGAAGTGGGGCTGTCCACCTCCGCCTCCGGGCTGGCTACAGCCCCGCCCCGTGGGAGTCGACCTGCCCCCACGTGGGCTCCAGCGACCCTCCCTGCTCTGAGCTGGCCTCTGGGGCGCAGCTGCCATGGTGCATGGGTCGTGCTCTGTCACCCAGGGCCATGTGCCTGGGGGAAGGCCCGGCCTGCCGGGCCACATGCTCCCGCTCCTATCTGGGTGGCAGCATGCCGGTTCGAGAGAACCCTGGGCTCTTGGCTTCCTCGAGCAGTGTCCCAGTTCCTGGGCCGGGAGCTGCAGCCACAGGCGCCCGGAGAACTGAGGTCCCCTCCCTCCCCGCTGTGCCTCTGACCCCCTGTCCTGGTAGCCCACCTAGAACCGTTGCCCGTCCCCCTCCCCGCCTCGGCCCTTCACAGCTGTGTTTCATTGTAGGGCCCTTCACCCGTGAGCCCCAATGCCCTGGACCGCACGGCCGCTTGGCTCTTGACCATGAACGCGCAGTTGTTAGAAGACGAGGGCCTGGGCCCAGACCCCCCCCACAGGGATAGGCTAAGGAGTAAGGAGGAGCTCAGCCAAGCGGAAAAGGTAACGCTGCGCTCTGGCAGTTGGGGGCAGGGCGGGGCTGCCTCCCGGGGCAGCTGGCAGGGGGCGCTCCCCGTGGCCCTGAGTGCAGGGTGCTGCTTGAGCCTGCAGGGGGATGGCCCGTCCCCCTGCCCCTGGCCCCACATGAGGGTGGCAGTGATCTGGAAGAGGAACAGCCAGAGACGTTTAGCTTAGACCCACGGCTCCTAACTGGGCCGTACCTGGGGGCCGTACGGCCCCACCGGCTGGCTCTGACATCAGACCTCGGGGTGCACCACCCCGTCCAAGCCACTGAGCAACCGAGCTCCTGAGAATCCAGGACTTGAGGGCTGGGGTGCCGGTGGGCACCTAAGACCCTTGGGTGAAGCCTCCCGTGTGAGTTGGCGGAGGCCTAGCTCCTCAGGACAGCTGTGAGCGCCCACCCCCCCTTCTCTGGGCTCGGGCCTGCCGGGGGCCTGGGAGAAAAGGCAGTGTCTGAGGGTGAAGGTGGCCAGATGCTGCGCAAGGGCTTTCTTCCCTGCAGGGAGCACCTGGCGTTCAAAGAGCCTGGTCCCACCCCCACCGCGCACCTGCACACCCATTTGCTGAGGGGGTGGGGTGCTTCTGTGGCAGCCTCTACCCCACTGCCCCTCGTGCTCCCCCTGGGCCCAAGCAACCACTTGGGGATCAGGCTGGCAGCTCTTTGCCAGCCATGCCCATACCCATGTCCACGCTGCATCCTGCCACCTGCACCCCCAGCCTCTGCATCCTCCTGCTTTCACCATGTGACGTGCGGGGCAGCGGCCACAGTGCTCTGAGCCCCAGGATTTGCCTCACGAGCAGGGGCAGCCCGGGCTTCCGGGGACCCAGCCTTGAGCCCGCCAGCTCGCATCTGTGGACAGCGGGCATGGCTGGAACAACTTCAGGGTCACGTTGTAGCCAGCCTCTGTCCTCGTTGTTCCTTGGCTGGACGAGCCAGCCACTCACTCTCTTGTCTTCCTGGCCACAGGCAAGGCCCATAAGTCCTGTCCTCTCAGCTCCTGGAGGCCTGGTCCTGCCTCTGTCTGGCCAGCTGGTCAGAAACCCTGCGTGGGGCCAGGGATGTTTCGCTCATGGCCAGGCTCTCAGGAGCCAGCTTGGCCTTGGGGGGTCTCTTCGCATCTCTGCTTCTGGACTCCCGTTGCCCGGGACTCACTAGGAGGCTCTTCCTGTTTCCCCTACTGGTCCCCAGCCCTTGCCTGTGGCCTTGACCTTGCCCTGCCTTCTTCCCCCCCAGCCCCCGCCCAGCCTCACACTCCCTGCTCACTCCTCCTCCAGCCGCTTGCCTCATCCCGCGTCTCCCCGCAGCCTGGATGCGCTAGGCTGGGTCAGACAGAGACAGGGGGCCAAGACGTTTTAGCTGACCGGTCAGTCACCTCACGTGGCTGCGCCCCCTTTGCCGTCCCTGCCTCAGTTTCCCTCCCTCCGGGCACCGGCGCATCCTGTCATCGCTAGGGTTTACTTTAAGCCTCCGGGTAGTATAAAAAGCTCTGGGCCCTGTTAGATCCTTGCTTCTGAGCTCTGGGTTCGAGTCTTCACGCCCTCCTGCCACGGGGTCACCCTGGGAGGAGGCAGCCGGCGTGGAGCATGCTGTGAGGGGGCCAGGCGGGGAGTCCCCCCGGCCCAGCTCCCTGGGTGTGTCCTGGTGGGTGGGGAGGGTGGGACCCCGGTCCTGGCGTGCGAGCAGCTCCCCTCCCGCGCCTGCGGCCTCACGAGGCTGTGCTCTCTGTCCTGGGTGCTGTGCCCGCGGCGCTGGCCTCCGGCAGGACCTGGCGGTGCTGCAGGACAAGCTGCGCATCTCCACCAAGAAGCTGGAGGAGTATGAGACGCTGTTCAAGTGCCAGGAGGAGACGACGCAGAAGCTGGTGCTGGAGTACCAGGCGCGGCTGGAGGAGGGCGAGGAGCGGCTGCGGCGGCAGCAGGAGGACAAGGACATCCAGATGAAGGGCATCATCAGCAGGTGAGGGGTGGCTGGGCAGGCCCGTGCTGCTGGGCTGGGGCTCTGGCTGGTGCAGCGGGCGCAGGCCTTGAGGCTGGAAGACCGGCGGCTGCCAGGCCCTGGGTGTCGGTGGTGTAAGCAGAGTTGCTGGGGAGAGCGAGGCCGGTGGGGCTGAGGGGTCCTGGCTCTCATGAACTGTTTTCTTGAAACTCCCAGAGGGGCTTGAGGTGAGGGCTGCCGGGAAAGGCCACAGGGCCCCAACTCGGGCTGAGGAAGGAGGCTGTCAGTCACCACTGGTGGGCGTGGAGGAAGGTGCAAGGAAGGAGATGGGGTAACAGCTGTGTCACGGTACCAGCAGCTGGTGGGCAGCTCTGGGAGCGGGGACAGGGTGTCAGTGCCAACTTGGGACTGTTGAGTTTCAAGGAGACCGGGGCTTCTCCGGGGAGATGTCCAGGGGTTTCCTGCGGGCTCTCATCTCTGCTGATCGCTTCCATCAGGTTGTGCTGGTTCCCTCTCCCTGTCTGTGGGTGGGTGGGCACCACGCAACCTCCTCGGGCATCCCCGCCATCCCCGTGGGATGTGCAGTCCAGGCTGGCGCCCCCTGGGCCCCTGCCTGGCCTTGACTTCCTCGTGACAGTAACCTCAGGTGCAAGAGGAGAGTGGATTTCCGGCCAGTCGGTTTGCACAACAGCCCGTCATCTGGACAGGTCAGCGGGTGTGCGGGGCACTCCCCCGCCTGGGTCACGGCCTGTCCGCCACAGCGGCCGCCCAGATGCCGCCAGACGCCCACCCACAGCCGCCGGTGACCCCTGACCCTCGTCCCAGTCCCTCTGTACAATGTCGTCTTCCCCTGGCTCTTTCCGAGGCTGTGCCTGGAGTGGCTCGGCCCGGCTACGGCTGGACTGGGCTGGGCCCCGGTGCAGCTCCCTTCACAGCCCAGGCTCATCGAGCTCCTGTGGTGTGACGTGGGGGCCCCGGCCGCTTACCATCCACACCCCCTGTGGCTGTGTCCCCCTGCGCCTGTTCCTCTGTGAGCCTGAGGTCATGCCCATCGCTGTGCGTCCGGTGTACTGGCCGCTGCGTGGCGTTGTCCATCTCTCACCGCAGACGTCGTGTCTGTGACTCCTTTGGTTCCACGTTTCCTCTGTCTCCTTGGATGCTGGGCTGCGTGTCTGTGCTGTTGTGGTGTCCTTGCCCGCCGTGTTCATTCCCGTCTCCTCCCGGTCACGGGCTGTGCTGCCCTCCGAGTGGGGGGCAGGGGGTCGGCTGCTGGGCGCTGTGAGCGCTGCGTTGGCCCCGCGTGCTCCTGCACACCCCCTGTGCGCCGGGGCTGCGGGCTGGGGCCCAGCGCAGTGACCGGGGGATGGGCTGATTCTTCTCAGCTGTGGGGAGGCCCTGCCCCCGTGGGCCTCGCTGGCCCGGCTGCCTGCTGGGTAAGGCACTTTCCTCCGGGTCTCCCGAGCGCTGGACCTGGGCTAGACGCCCTCCCACGTCGATGAGCCCATCCCTGGGCAGCCTGGGCC
>PVHY01021082.1:0-24502 GCA_004024945.1 Uropsilus gracilis
AGGAAAGACATTAAATCACTCTTTCCTTAGGGTGATTACATCTGTGCATGGGGGTGATGGGAAAGAGGTGAACTTGAAGGGTGGGAAGAAAGTAATCATGAGTCAGGATTGCCCCAGAAAATAGTTGAGTACTTTCTAAGTGGCTTCTAGAACATTCTATAGTTTATGTACTAGTGTAACTACAACAGGAAATTGGGAGCAACCATCCTTTTTCTCCTTATTCCATACAAAACTCTGCCCAGGGGCCTTTCATTCATGGATCTTTTGAGTGTAGCAGTTGCTAAACAGTGGTAATTAAGTGATATCTATATTGAAATAATGAAAAAATTCAAATTTCAAACTTGTATTCAGTATCAAAGGGATAGAAAATTTCTAATAAAAGCCTAGAGCTCTTACTTTTTGGAAAGCAAAAGAGTTGACAATAGTTCATTCTCATTTTCATATAATATCAGTGTTCTAGACCAAAGTAGTAATATATCCCTCCAAATGAGATACAGGCTCTTGATTTTCCATAGATCCCACTATTCCCTGTTTCTCACTGTGCTCTGTTGTCATTTAACATCATACTCACAATATTATTTTTCTTAATATAGAGTAAAATAAAAACAGTGGAGACCTAGAAAAATTTACTCATGCCAAAGAATATTGTCTCACATCTGTTTTACTTCAAACATGTATGTTACCTGCATAACTGTTAGCATTTGAGTTTGAGAACTTGAAATAGATAGTTTATTATAGGAAGGTATAAATCACAGTGACTTTAACAGTGATCACTCTGTGGTACAAACATAATCACATAGACCACCCTTCCTTCTCCCTTGTTCTGTTGAAAGTTCTGGAAATATAGATGTTAAAAAATGTATGAGAAAATTGGACTCAAGTATTTATCTGTTTGTATGGTTGGAATTTATTTGAATCATCAAACCTCATTGATTTTTGTAAGAAATTATTCCCAGACATAGCTTTAAAAGGCAAATGATACTATCCTTAATGAACAGTGTGAATGACCACAGAGTTTTGTACAATCAGTAAGTTCAGGAAAAAGTCAATGACATTTTATGATCAGTATAGAGACCCAGTTGGAGAAAAGCTGCTCCTTGCAGTCAAGACTTCTCAGTACACAGGGACATATGATACCTCAGTAGAAGGAATTTTATAAGTGACTGTCCCTGAGTTATAAAATGTCTCTTTTCTTGAACAGATGGAAACACTGTACTAAGGAACTCTGAGGACTTTAATGCATTTCAGGTTCAGTTGCGTTTTCAAGAATAGACTAGAGAGATAGTTCAAAGGGGTGGGAAATGTTAGTAGACTGGAACAAGCAAAGACCCTAAAATATGAAACACACATAGACAATAGCAATGACATCGACCAAGACACACATTTTCAAAAAGAAAACTTGGGTAAGACCAATGAGGCCTTTCTTCCCAGGGGGTTGGGAAGACTTTGAAGTCACCAGACAGGTATTCTGCCAATCCAGGTTTATTTTTTTCAATGTACCACATCAAATGTAAAGCAAAACAAAGACTGAGAACCAAACATACTTCCTCACATTGAGGTCTTTCCTCCTCTTGACAATTACATTTTTGTATAGTTTCTTAGTGAAGATCTTAGTGCGGATCTTACAGAGAGGTGAATTCAGTAGACTGAACATAGTATGGACAACTGAAATATGCTGGTTGGTCATTCTCTGTGTCCACCCTCTATCTTCCTTCCCCCTTCCTCTTAATCTACCTTCCTCTTTATTCTTTCATGTACTGCATTCCATAAAGTAGTATCTCTGGATGGAATCACCCAATTCATAAGTTCTCTGGCCTCTGGAGGGTCCTGGCAGGAAGATAGAGGACAGGAAAGAGATAGAGAGGTCACAGTATTTACTTCCCCACTCTTCCTGCTGAGGTTCATGTTTGAGAGTAGTTAGGATCCTTTATGCAATAGTTCCCATGGGACTTGCCCTCTTCTCAGGATTTTTCCCTCCCTATATACCACAAGAACTAGGTTGCAGCTCATTTCCGCTGGAGGGTCCTGGCTGTTGCAAAGTCCCTTAACTATCCAATTATCTTCACTCTTCTATTCATGTCTGGGCATTGAACTTTAGGTGACCAAACCCTTTGTATGGGCTGTCTGCAGCTGGTGGGAACTTGACATGTATAATTTCACTTATTACATATCCTGGGTGACTCTCTTAAGTTTTTCTGATATTATTATGAATAACAATGATCATTCTGATAATAAAGCTAATTAAGAGCTGTCTGTAGGCTTGACAGAGTATTTCATATTCCTTATCTTATTTGAGCTTCCTATTAATCCCAGAGATATTGCTTTTATCTTGCTTATTTTGCATACAGGAAAACTGAAAACTAGAGAAATTTAATAATTTGTTAATGGTTTCAAACCAACTAAGATTGGCCTAAGACTCAAACTTAGGTTGCTGAAGTTATAACAGAGAGACAGGGTGGACAAAGAGCTGTTCTAATGTCTCAAAGGGGCTCCAGTAAAAGAAACACATTGGACTTTTTCTATGTAGAACCAAATAGCAGATTCACCCCTGCAAGGTAGAAGTGGTAGAGTGTTGATAAATGGTAAACACTCCACTGTCAGTGTAGTGTGTGCAAGGAGAAGCTTGATTTATAGTTTTGACTATTTCCATGGTATGAGCATGCTCACCACAGTGGGTTGTAAGCTGCCAGCTGGAGGATACTAAGCCTGGTGTTGGGGCAGAGGCGCACAGCCAGCCCTCTAGTTGGTGCAAAGAGGTCTGGGCTTGCTCCAGGGCACCGGTGAACAGAAGTCCAAAGGAGTGAATATTATCTAGGTAAGAGCCATTCAAAAATTGCCACCTATACTACCTTGTGAAGAATGAAGTAATCATTTTTTGTAGGTCACCAGAAGCTCAGTGAGCTGTTGTTGACCCTAGAAGGAACTTCTGAGCTTGACAGGCTCTTGGGTCAGTCAAACTTTGCAACTGATAGCTTTGTGTCAAGGTTATGTGCATTCTACATGGGAGAGGAGAGGAGAGAGATCTCAAGCTTTGAAGTGAAACAAACCCAATTCTAATCCCAACTTCACAGGACTGTGTCACTTTGAATAAGACATTAAATCACTATCAGCCTTTGATTTCTTATCTCTATAAAATGGAAATATTAATAACCTTTCCTCTTGGTACTAGATTAAAGAGTCTTGGAAAGGTGGTCAAAAACATATTCTTTCTATGTCTCTCCCTCTAATATTTCCATTTACTTTTTTCCTACTAAAGGCAAGGAGCAAACATCCATATGTGTAACACTTTATAAACAAATCTGGTTATAGGACTAACAGCCAACATTTTTGTTTCATGGTTTGGTCTGTTACTAAAAAAATAATACATAATACAGCGAGCTGAATTATAATGTGGTTCTCCTGAGATTGGGTGGAAATTTGAAAAAGAGAGAGAAAGGGAAGTCTACCAGAATCTTGACCACTAAATCTAACTAAAGGCTATAGAACCTTTTTGAGATACTCCTATCAGAAGTCCAGCCAGCTGGAATGTGTTTTGTAACCTTGCCTTCAGTGTAGCATTATCAGAGGAAACAAACAAATGACCTGCCAAATTGGTTTTGGATACATCTGCTCCCCTGGCACAATACAGTAATGTTCAAGAAGAAAAATAGAAGCCACCATTCCAAGTCCTGAGTCACTTTAAGGGGCAGAGCTAGTACGTGATTTCAGTTTGCCTGCCTGATTGAAAAGGGCTGCCTAAAACTCCAGGAAGGGAATGAAAGCCTTGAGACAGATCTCTTTCCCTGTTCACTATTCTAAGAGCTTTTCTGGAAGTAGAGGTGTTGGGCCTTTGACCACGTCCTTAGGAGCAGAGATACATGTGACTTGTGCCATCTGTACAAGTTGGACTGAGAGGTGGACTCTAGATGGGTGGGCTGAGCAGATAGAAAGAGGGAAAACAACCTGGTGGCAAGGCCTGCCTCAAAAACTTTTCTGTCAAAGAATTTCATTTGTATTCAGAAGCCATTCTCCTTGATTTGATTATTTTTCCTTGAAAACATTATTAAATATTTCAGTGAAGCTGCTTACAAGGGAGAATTGACCACTTCTGGACCAAACTAAAGGTCTACAAAGCTGCCTTTTATAAGACTGAGAAACTGAGACTGTTCTACAGAAAAAACAGAAATTCAGTGGATTTTCTCAGCATCTAGATAAGCTTGACACTTTACTAGGTTCTCTGCTTGAATCCTCACTACTACTCTATTCTTCTATTTCTGTGTAATGGACATTGAGACTCAGAATCATAAAGTAACTTCTTAAGATTATAAAGGACCAAACTGATAGCTATGAGATTCAAATCCAGCTGTTTTTTTTTTCTTTTAAATCTAATACTCAGCTTTCTGTCCTATTAACATTTTGAGTGACTTTAATTAATATCAAGTAACTAGGCCAAACCTCTATGGATGGGCCTCATACTGATTGGACAATAATAAGTGCAAATTCAGTCCAACTGGGGTCTAACTCACATCCGTCTAAACCCAGCCTGGTAATTTAGTGCAGGTATAAAGGGACCTGATGAACCAGACTCTATCCTCAAGGGAAAGTATAACACTACCCGGTGACTAATCAAGTGTAAATGGGGGCTCCATGTACACGTTCAACAAGAGCTAAACAAAAGAAAAAGTCTATGTGGGCAGGTGGAGAAGGTGACATGAGACATCAGGATAGAAAAGACAGTCTTTATAGAGAGAACACTTGATGGTTAGGTTGGCTTTTTTAGGTGAAAAGGTAATTATAAAATAACTTAGGCACAGAAATGAAAATTAATGGATGTGGGACATAAAAAGTACAATTATAAGGTGCTACCTTCCATGTCCTCCAGAAGAGTTAAAATAAACATTGAAATTATCAAGTACTGACAACAGTGTGGAACAATTAGAACTTTGAGACATTGCTAGTGGGTGTATCGACTGGTTACAGCAATGTTGGAAGTCTAGCAGTTCCAACTAAAACAAATCACAAAGCTGTCCTCTAGAGAGCAATTCCTCTCCTAGAAATAATATCAGGAGGATATGGACACATGTTCACCTAAAGATATATGGTAGAATATTTACAACAGTTTTATTCATAATAATACAACTGGAAATCACTATAATACCCACCAAGAGGAGAATGGATATATAATTTCTGATGTGTTCATGCAATGGAATATTAATATGAAAGTGAGCAATGGATTACCCATAATGGAAAACATGGAAACAGTGACATATCTTTCAAATATGATATTAAGAGAAATAAATCATATAAAAAGTGCATTCCATATAATTCTATTAATAGAAATTTCAAAAAAATTATGACATTATGGTATTAGAAGTCAGCATAGTAGTTACCATTAGAGAGAGTGACTGGAAGGAGTTGTGAGAGAAAATTCCATGGTACCATTTATTGTTCATATGTGTTCATTCTGTAAGCATTCACCAAGTTGCACACTGATGATAAGTGCAGCTCTCCCTGCATGGATGATATGTCAATAAAAGTCCACAAATAACAGACTTGTGGGTCACAATCTAGACTAGAATGGATGTCTCTCTAAGCCTCATCATTGTCTACTTGCTCCTATTAAATGAAAAGGGAGTATGACCTTGCAAAAAGATGTAATCTCTCTCTGTAATCCCCATAATTTACATGACAATGTTCATTGGGGTGATAGAAAATTCTGAAGTACCTCCAGATAAGGGTGTACAGGCATAAAAACATACAAGTATAAGAAGAAAAGTCACTTCCTCTTCTCCTCCCCCCTCCTTCCTCCTCCCACATTCCAGACCCCAATCAGCCTCCTGCTAAGTATTAGTTAACCTCCTAAATCAATACATCTTGATCTAAACCTAATAGGAAGGAATGTTTGCATTTGTATATGGGTTCAAAGTACAGACTACAGTAGTTGGCTTTTAAGTTTATGTTATAGGCTTAATTTTCTTGCTCAAAATGAAATGAGGAATACATTAAGACTGTGAAAGGGGGGGGAGCATGATTGATGAACTGGCTTATAGGACTACAGTTCCTTTAGCAACAAAAATATTTGGTACGTTCCCTTATTATTGAGATCAAGCAATGTGCCTGGATCTAAATGACACAAAAATGGTTTGAATTAGAGTCAAATAATTGCCATTCTGAGTGAACATAAACTTTTTTGAGGGGGGTGGTGAATGGGCATAAAAAATAACTAATAAACTCTGAAGCAAAGCTTACATCTGAGACTTAAGCTTCAAAGTCTTAAATGGGAGGCTCCCTGCCCCCCCCCCCCCAAGAGAGAGTGAGATGCATGCGGCAGGGGGAGTGGTTTTCCCAAGCTGATTTTTCTTACGGGGTGACCCAGCCTGAACTGGAATGTTACCATGTGATCAGGTCAGTCCGTGGCAGCAACAGTCTCAGCACAGAAGTTAGGGCTTTCTGCAGCATCATTAAAATAATTGGGAGGGGGGGGGGAAGTTAAGCTCCACAAGCTTGAATCACAAGCCTCTTAGAAAGGTTAATAAGCTCTCTGCTCTGTGTTCTCCACTCTCTAGCCTCTGCCACCCCCACCCTTCCAGTTAGCTTACAATGACAGACTGGTTATCAGTTGTAAAGGAATATTCAGAATAAAGTCTTTGTTTTGAACAGTTGAATGCCCTCCCCACCCCACCTCACCAGTGAGGTTGCAAGGTTTTGTTGATGACACTGTGGTGGAGAGGAAAGCCAAAAGGGAAATCTGCTTTTGTTCGCTACCAAGCTCACAGACTCCGGTCCTAAAGGAAGTCAGCCCCCACATGAGGATGGTGTGTTTGACAAGGAAAGGAGAGGATCTGGTTGAGTGGGGTGGAGGCAGGTTGAGTTGCTCTCTTCTCATGAAAGGAGAGCAACATGGACCCAGTTAGGAAAGACAGGAAGCTCTTTAGCCAGAGAAGCAGAAGCGATCGGAGTTCAGCTCACAGAAAAAGTGTTGGAGTCTGGAGTAAATTCAGCTGTCGAGGGTGGTGAACCAGTTGGAGGAAAGCATCGACAGGATTACTAGATTTGTGCAGGAAATGAGAAGACAAGAATAAGGAGAAAGAAAAAAAAGAGGAGAAAGTGAGAGAAGACTCACAGAGAACTCCAAGGGATTGTGCTTTCTTTTTTCTCACTATTTGCCTTTTGGGATATTCTGCAGTTAAATTTTTTTAACCTGACTTTTTTGACCCAGGTTCTCATCATCCCCACTATCACCACCAAAGCCCTCTTCTTTAGACTAGGCCCAGAGCATTAAAATAATTGAGAAGGATCAAAAAGGGGGGAAAGTTAATAATGAAAGAACAGATCACTGTTCTCCACCATCAGTGAATTGAAGTAACTGATGGTGTCATATTGGTTAATAATAGAGACCAAGAGGGACACATACATTCCCACAGAAACAATGGTTTTTCTCATTCTGTTATAATTGGTTGATTTGGATGAGCAGAGACCCTACAGTTAAGAGAGCCTTTGTCCTGCACAAAGATATCTCAGAAACAATGTCTGGGGTGCATGGACCTGTGAAGGAAATCCTTAAATTCCCATGTGGAATGAAAGCTCTCCTTGATAAGTGTGAGCTGAAATGTACACCCCAATTTGGATTTGGACTGGACTCCCTGACATCTTATTGCACCCCAACTTCTCAGAAGATTGTGCTGGGAAAAAGAAGCTCCAGCTGGGATGGATGGTCAGTTGATTAGCCTTTTTTGTTTGACTTCAATCTCCTAATCCCAATGACAATCCACTCCCCTTTTAAAGACAATTGCTCTGTTTCAGTCCTGTGGAAATCTTTGTTAACTGATCTAAAAACAGCTCTAAATTGCTAGCCATTATTTGTCTTTCATTGAACAAATCTACATGACCAGGCACTTATCATACTGTGGCCCTGTCATTTTGGGGGGTCTTGGAGCCCTCACTATTTAAGCATAAATGGGGAGAGACTGTAGAAAAACAACACTTTTCTAACTCCTTTGTTTGGAGGAGTTTGATAGAAGTATTTGAGACTTTTTATGTCTTCATTTCCCCTGGGGAAATTAGTAACATGGTCCAAACTAGCTAGAAAAAAGACTGAGAAATATAACCACTTACTATGAGGGAAAAGTGGTTTTGTTCTAAAAGCGTGACTCGTGGGGAAGAATTGCCAGGATTTTTAAAGCAAGTTGTGCTCTGTATCACTTATCAGCCAGGGCCCATGAAAACGGCGTATGCACCTCTGTGGATCATTGTAAAAATATGTCTCAACCAGCATACTGACTTTTCATTGAGTCAAATAGATGCCATTTTGAGTAATTTGAGATGCCAAATATGGAAAGAAGATAATCAAGTGGAAATACAAACAAAAGGAAACAGAATCCTGTTCAGGTCAGAGGTCAGGGAGCAGTAGCTATGGTCCTGCTGATGAACAATTTTCCACTTCTGGACACTGCAAGACTGCCCATCGTTGGAATCACATGGTGAGAAAAGAATACAATATGGGCATGGTGGTGCATGCCTGTTGTCCAAGGCAAGAGACTTGGGTCACTCGAGTTTGTGGGTTCAAGACTACCGCAGTCAACATAGCGAGACCTGGTCTCGAAAAAGCAGCTGGGTACCATGGCGGGTGCCTGTAATCCCAGCTACCAGGGAGGCTGAGGCTGGAGATTGCTTGAGTCTGCAGTACCCCAGGCAACATAGTAAGACCTAGCCTCAAAAAAAAAAAAAAAGTCAAGATTCAAACTCTGATCTCTGTGGCTCAAAAAGCTGACTAAAAGAAAAGAAGTTTGTTTTACTACTTTCCTAACTTTTTGGACAAATCTTAATAGTATTTTTGGTAAACTGATTTATTGTCTTTAATTCCCAGCCCTTCCCATTTGATAATTATTTATTCCTATCCTTTGTCATGTAATTTTGCAGTTGATTCCTTGGAGACAGAGTCAACTTCTCTGTTCATTGATGGTAGACTTGGTTATCTGACCAGCATTTATCAATGAATGTGATGGGAATAATAGTGTGGCAGGTTCTAGAAAAGACTATTTCACCCCACCCCTTCCACTAGTGGGAGGAAAATGGTGCTAATACAGCAACAGTTTTATCAGTGACATGTGGAGTAGATCTGAACTCAACCCAAAGGTTACATTGAGTCAAATACTAGCCTGAAACAGAACAGCCCCAGCTGTCCTGTCTGTCCAGGAATGAGAAACACAAATGCTACTGCTATGAAAGTCTATGATTTGTTGTGCAGTTTTATTGTGGCGAGTGCTGACTGATCCTGTGCTGAAAAGCATGCATTTTTCTCTTTAGCACATATGTGGATACACCCACACTTTTTCAGCACTTGCTATGAACATTACTATTTCTGATCCCATGCAAGTAATTCCTGCTAAAAGGGTAAATCTTTATCCTCTATGACTTGCAAAATAGAGGCTCCTTCAGGTATTAAGGAAAAAACATTATAGTTTAACACTAAATAAAAAAAGTGTGACTCCCCCCCCCCCACTAGAACAACACCCACTTTATTAATAGATTCAAGGCCTATCCAAGGACTTTTCCTACAGGTCACACAATTATGGATAATGCACCACCACAGAGGAGGTATCATCACCCCTTTGACTCACTAACTCATTCCTGGCTAAGACCAAGATCTCTTTGTTTATTTTTTTAATTCTCTATCTGGCTTCTAGGTAAAGAAGAGGAACAAAGAAAGACAATATCATTTTTCCTCATTAAAATGCCTTTCTTTTCTGAATATCAGTCATATAACTTCTGTTTGGGACACAAATAATATAGAACTAAAAAGGATGCTAGTGAGGGGAAGAGGTGGGAGAGTTGTATGTCAGATGTGTTTTTGTTAAAGGGACTTGCAATGGTTAAAGCCAATTTATGTTTTATGTCTTTAACTGGAATTTGTCTTCAAGTCCTTCTTTTCTGTATGAAGGCAAAAATATGATGACATCGATGAAGAATATTTGGGTTAGAACTGCTGAGATCATTTTGATTCAGCTATATAATCAAAATGAAATGCTCCAGTCTCTATTAAATTTATCAGTTACTGCACAACTCCACTTGATGTATTAGTTGCTTGGATGAACATTTTGCCAAGACCAGAAATGGTAATTGCATGAAGTTTGTGCTGACACTCCACTGCCCATCCCCAACCCCACTCACCACAAAGGCATCAACATTGCAGATGTTACCAATCAACTCCTGGCCTCTTTCTTGCAAAACCTGGAAGTAGCCTCAGTTTCCTTCTTAGCACAACAGTTGCCAGCTGTCACTACCAATCAATGCCATTGGCGCCTGACATGATAACTAGTCACTTTACTTGACCTAGATTCTTTGGCACACTTCTGATATCATTTGTCTTATGCACATTCTTCCTTTTGTCACTTTCTAGTGAGTAAAATCACTTCAAATTATCAATGTACTCATCAAAGATGTATTGAAAAACAGATACTATTCCAATATATATTCTAATTTTTTAATGTGCCTTAAGATGGCAATGCAAAATGATAAACAGACTCAGGGAGAATCAAAATTAATGATTAAGAAGAACCAAGCAAACTGAGATGTCACAGATCATCTTGGACTATTTCAAACAGGTATATAAACTACATCTTCACTGAAAGCAATGGAAATGCCTTCATTGTGGAAAATGGATTCCCTCATTTTGCTTCACCTCAGAGGAATCTGATCCAAAGCCTAATGGCTATTCCAGGGGCAGAAAAACAAATTTTGTGTTGTGACTGTGTGTGAAATTACTTATACGAGACACAGTAGAGTTTCAGACAAAACAGGGAAAATGTGTTAAAGAGAAAATACATATTAGCAGAAGGCATCATTGGCTTTTTTCAGACTGAGTGAAACACATAAATCTGGATTTATCAGTTCAGAGCCCTATGCTTTCTTTCCCTTGTCCACCCCTGTTCGACACCACCCCCCCCCAATGTTCCCTTTTCTCCTACTCTGAATACATGGATGTCCTGAAAATTCTGGCAACCCTCCTAGGCCAGCTGCTGTCTCTGACCTGGACATTCCCAGCTTTCTGCAAGGTCACGGGACATGCTGTATTCTGGAATTCTTGTAACAGAAGATGGGAAGGACTTGACATTACATGTCCCCACTGTCCCCATGGCCCTGTGTGTCTCTAGCTGGTAGACCTAGTTTATAACCACTGGGGTCAACTTCCACCTCGGTGGATACTCAGCAGATCTGTATTAATTCCCTGAATCTAATCCCTAAGTTCTAAATTCATTATGAGCTAACTAGCTCATTAATTCTCAAAATTGCTCAAGAAATAAATATTAACTATCTCATTTTCTAGAGCAGAGAAATAAGAGCAGATGTCTTATAGGAGTACTTGAGTTAAGATAGAATGAATGTAATACTTTATTCTTATTACTCCAGAAAAAAAGAAATTGCCATCTCAAGTGAAGAATGTACATATATACTTGACAAGTTTTTTCTGGTCCCTCTCAGGCTTTCTTATAGGACTGGCTCCCCACTGTTAAGTGAACTGTGGTCAGTGTGAGGTGAGCAAGCCCCTGCCAATTGTATCTACTGATCTTCCAGGAAAGGCTTCATGCTTATCTCCCCTACATATTCGCTGGGAACCCCCAGAAGACTGATTATAGGCACACAGCAAGTGTTCATTCATTCTTTTCTGATGATGTCAATAATTGGGGCCTGATTATAATTCTGTTTGGCACAGGGTACATCAACAGAGAGACAGGGAATGCTTGCCAGGTGAGAAGTCAGTGGGGGGACACATGTCCCATTTCTCTCAACTTTCTGGGGTGCAATATGGAGAAGGTGTGGGAGATGCCCTCCTAGCATGCTCAGGTCAGTAAGAAAGAACCACATAAAGATTACACATATATGTGTATGTAAGCGCACATGTATACACATATGCCTGTACATATATGTGTGCAAGTGTACATAAGGGAATATGGGGAAGATTTGGAGTTGGCAAAAAGGATGAAATCTCAACTCTGGCGCAGACTCAAACCTGGAAACCCAGTGAGGTTTACCCATCACTAATGATCACACAATCATATGTTCCCAGCAGAGGGGCTGAGAAAGGTTGTTAAAAATGCCAGGTCTCTGGTGCTCTATGGGAGAGGGAAACGTGGTCCCTGTCAGGTTTCCCTTGAGAGTCAAAGGAAAAAATGACTGCAGCTTGGCTTCTGCAAGGTGAAGTGTTGGGAAAATGAGCTGGGAAGATTTCTCTCCCCAGCCCAGGGTTGGACATGCCTCCGTTTTCCTTGTATATTTTAAATGTGGTGATGGGCCAGCTTGTTAAGTGTGCTGGCTGGCTCACTGGGTGACTGGCAGGCAGCCGTAAATGAGTGGAAACTAAACCATTTGTAGGTAGGAGGTGGCCAAAGTAGCCAGAACCAGGCTTTTGTGATGTCTTCAATCAGAAGTTATTTCAAAAGATGTTAACAACTTGGCATTTCCTTCTAGGGAGATATGACTCTCGTGTGGAATAGACAAGTCCTCGGGCATCTTAACTGATCACTGTCACCAAAGAAAAGCCCTAATTTGATCATATTCTATGGTCTATACAATGTAGGATTTAATAAAAGTTTTCTTTTTAACCAATTTTATTGAAGTATAATTTTATGCAATTAAATTACTCATGTTAAGCATACAGTTCAAAGAATTTTGACAGATCATACATCCATGTAATCACCACTGAAATCAAATCAGAATACACCTATCACCTAAGTCAAGCCCTCCAGGCCTTTCTAATCAGTGCTGTCCACCACCAGAGGAAACCACTGATCTGTTTTCTGTCCCTGTAAGCTAGTTTGGCCTCTTCTAGAATGTCAGACAAATGGAATCATACAATGTGTATTCTTTAGTATTGGGTTTCTTTCACTGAAGAACTGTGTTTTAGTTGCATTGATGTTATAAGAATCCTTTATTTTTATTGCTGAAGAGTATTTCAGTGTATGAATATACTACAATATATTTATCCATTTACCTACTGTTAGATATCTGGTTTTACTACTACTTTTATTGTTAACGAAAATAAGATAAGGTCTTATAATACATGAAGAAGGTAAAGACCAAGGAAAGGTTAAGACAGTTACAAAACTCTGGGTAAAAACTAGGCACTACACAAAGACTGTCTCTAAATATATGACATCTGCAAATTAAAGCTAAAATGTCTTACCATCCTCAGACCCTAACCACCTAACAATGGAGAGTTTGATGCTCTTGTTTAGCTGATGTCATGTCAACTCAAACAATATGAAGAACGATATAAAATATTTCTTAACCAACAAATTCTCCAGTGTTATTTGAGATAGCTTTATTGTGAATGAAGTCATTTGGTTAAGATTTTCCATCTATAAAGAAACAACTCATTTTTGAAAGGAATTAACAACCAGCACTCCTGCTCCTTGTTCCAATGGTGCCAGATTGCACCTAGCCGCCAGGCAAGATAATGGCTATTATCCCAATAATGTTTGTTCCCAAAGATACTCAAAACTCTTACCTCTGCTGGCTGAGGTGGACACAAGACAGATAAAAGAAACCCACACACTTCCCTGTTCTTTTTTCTCAACATATACATGACACTTTGAAATTTTTCAAAAGAGTAATGGTACTAAAGAAATTACAAAAAAAATTAATATGGATACATATTACCCATCTTTGATTCTTAAATAGCTGAAGATTTCAGTGCCTGGATTTCTTGCTTTGTTTTATTCCTACTCTGGGAGATAACTGAAACGTGATGAAAAGAATCCTCAAATTTGGATCAGAAACCTACGTGTCTCATTTAGTGTCATGTGAACTTAGATAAGATTCTCAGTCCTTGCCAGCCTTAGCAACTCCTCTGTCAACAAAGAGTGATGTGAGACATAGAGGAGCTGAGCTTTGGGCAGATTCTGCGAACCCATGATCTTAAAGTGGTAGGATTGAGATTCCAACTCAGCCAATCTGGTTTTAATTCCTCAGGCTGATTTTGAACCTTTTCTCCAACTACCAAGTAGAACTTGAATAAAGAATGTCTCATTTTCAAATAATTTTGCAGAAATTTGTAAAATTAGGCTAAAGAGTCTGCATGTACTATGTATATACTGTTAGTTCTCTAATGTCCATGATACATTCCTTTCTGGAAGTTGATGAAAAGCACCTTTAGTTTGTAGAGTTGGTAATACTATGTAAAGAATATTTCAAGCTTAAAATAAATATGCAAATTAAATTTGATTTTTGTAATTATTAACTATATCTTTTACCAATTAGCTCCACTAACTGTTTCCAGGTAAAATCTCATGATCAAAAATCCAAATTTGTGATTTCTTTACTTCTAAACAGAGTGCCTGAGAAGACCTGACAGATTCAAGGGGAATCCAAGGCTTTTCCTAGTCCTAGGACATAGCTGTAGTATTTCCTTTTAAATGGCAGAACGCTTGGCTTCAAGAAGAGGAAGGGAACTTTCTTATGACTCAGCATTAATTTGCCTCCAAACTCTCAAAATGTTTGTAAACTTCTGTATTCTCTATGGATACGTAGATCTTGGTATGTTTCTAAAGGAAGTACCTTTTGAGAACATAGGCAGTTTGGAAATGGCTACTGGCCAAGATGATTAAGGCTTTATGAACACTGTTGTAATGGAATGGATTTTCCTCCGAGTCATATTTTTGTTGGTGATCTTTCAAAGTGGAAGGAAAGTCTTGGTTCAAAAAGAGAAAAATGTTAATCAGACTATCTTTAGAAGAGCAAAGTGTGAGCTGAGCATTACTCCTGTGATAGTGAGAGGATACAAGCTATGTAAGTTGATGTGCAATTAACACAAGTGTATATGAAAATAAACCGTGGTAGTCATATTTGTTGGACCGAAGCATAACTGTAAGTCACTGGGAGAGAGGAGATTTGGATCCCAGATTTCTGCTATATACTTCTACACAACACTGCAAAAAAAGTCAACACTACTTGTCCTTGTTTTACTTGTCTCATGTAGAAATTGGGTAGAATATTTATTTACTTACTTACTTATTTATTTGTTTATTTATTTATTTGTTTGTTTGTTTATTTATTTTGAGACTAGGTCTTGCTATTTTTGCCCGTGGAACCGTAGGCTCTCATTGCCTGGGGTACCACAGATTCAAGCAATCCCCAGCCTCAGCTTCCCAGGTAACTCAGGATTA
Source organism: Uropsilus gracilis (assembly GCA_004024945.1). NCBI lineage: Eukaryota > Metazoa > Chordata > Mammalia > Eulipotyphla > Talpidae > Uropsilus > Uropsilus gracilis. The sequence goes on from PVHY01021082.1 coordinate 15,144, forward strand.
CAGGCGCACGCCACCACACCCAGCTATTTATTTGGAACTAGGTCTCGTTACAGGCCCCAGGCAGGACTTGAACTGCGATCCCTAGTCCCGGCCACTTCATAGGCTAAAGTTTACAAGCAGGAGCCACCGTGCCCGGCCTCTGGGTAGAATATTTATAGGCCATAATTCTGTGAATGTATCATGTATAACTTCCAGGTGATTATGACCACAGGTGTACATATAGGTGCTCATAATGCCTCTAATAAGTTTAGTAGAATTCAGTAGAATCTTGATATGTTTGACTCCAAATGTTAACACTTACATGAACTTGACACAACAGTTCCTGGGAAATGTTGAGAATTATCTCTAGTTTGTATAGTATGGTAGTAATAATATAAAGAATGTTCCCAGTATACAGTAAATGTTCCAAATCAGTAACTTTTATTGTTAAGGTTGACACATGGTCAAGTTTCCACTGTAGCTTCATTTAAAAGAATGAGCAAACATTTTCTCCAATCAAATGAGAGTTTGGATTTTCCCTCTCTCCTTAAAGCAGTTGGCAACCTTTAGACATCACAAGGATGTTTCTGTAGGCTTTCTAGAAATATTTACTTCAAACTAAAGCTCAAATCTTTAAAACAAATACAATTTGCAATGTAAACAAGACTACTAAGAACAATCTTTAGCAAGTGTCAGAGAGCATTCTTAGAGGAATGTTTTTTCATTCATGCCAAGTTCTAAGAAATCAGACTTTCCTGAAGTTCATAGGTGGCAGAATTGCATCAACTTCTTAAACTGGTAGAGATTTATAGCTTCAAGGAAAAGAATCCTTCTCTAATTAAATTTACTTAAAATAATTAAAGACATTTCAACAGCTGTTTTGCTGCTTTTCAAAATATATTTCAGTCTATTAGTGTCCTCTGACTGCCAAAATGAGCTACAAAAAATGGGTGACTTAAAACAGCAGAGAGACACTTATCCTCTCACAGTTCTGGAGCTAGAAATTCAAGTTGAATATGTCAACAGGGTGAATTCCCTCTAAAAACTATCAGGGAGAATCTTTATTCATGCATACATTGCACACTCACCACCACAACACACATACACACATATCACACACATGTGTAGGACATAGTTCTTAGCTTTTGCCTGTTGCCAGCAATCTTTGGCTTTCCTTGGCTTGCAGCTGCAGCACTTTAATCTCCGTCTCCATCGTCACATTATGTTCTCTCTGTGTGTCTCTTATCCTCTTCTTATAAGGACACAAGTCATATTGGACTAAGAGCCAATATTGCTCCAGTGTGACCTCATTTTAACTAATTACATCTGCAAAGAACCTATTTCCAAATAAGGTCACCATCTGAGGTAATGGGAATTAGAATTTCAACACAACTTTTTAGAGGATACAATTCAAACCATTATATTTGAGTTCCTAAACACTACTGTTCAATAGGAAAAATAAACTGAGCATATTTGCAAGGAATTGGGGAGCAAAATAACAATGATGTAGTTCTGATTCAAAATGGCAGTGTAAAAAAATTTGAATTCACCTTCTCTCACAGATAAAATGTATAGCCATATACAAAATAATTTTCAAGGGAGATGTGAAAGGCAGATAAATAGAAATTCCACATCAAAGGATAAAGACCAGCACCAAGACTTGTAGGAAACACAAGAATGGCTTTTTATGTATTTATTTGTTTGTTTGTTTATTTATATTTGAGATTAGGTCTATTTTTGCCCATGGAACCACAGTCTCATGTTGCCCATGATACCACGGACTCAAGCAATCCCCACCCTTAGCTTTCCAGGTAGCTGGGATTACAGGCACGTGCCACCACACCCAGCTAATTTTTTGGGACTAGGTCTCGCTGTGTTGCCTGGGTGGGTCTTGAACCACGATCCCCAGACCCAGCTGCAACTCCATAGGCTGTGACTTACAGGCATATGCCACCATGCCCAGCTAGGAATGACTTTTAACAAGGAATAAATCGCATGCCAGGTGTAGTGATTTGTGATTGGGAGGAGTTCTGAGGGTGTGAAACTTTTCCGTAAGAAACAGAGAGAAGATTGTGGAGTGCATCGGACACCTCAACTTCTTAATCTGTCACAAGGAAAATGAGTCCTTGGAGCCTTGGCATTGTGGGTCAGGAAGAAATAGGCCCTGAAGAACCACTCTTAAAGGGCTTGAACACACACTCACTTGACAGGGGACAGAGTAACAGCTAAATCATATGTAAAAGAACCCCACTTACCACTCTTAAAGCGTTTGGTTGAGAGTCAAGAAGTCTAGGAATAACTGGCAGGTTGGAAACACTGGAAAGCACCATCTTGTCAACCTTTCAACATTGCTAATATCAGCTCCAGTGGCTGCCATTTTGGTACTCTCCTTTCAAGTGACTAGAGTGTGTAGGTAAACATCTCAGTGAACTCTACCCAGTTTGTCTCAGCTCTGCACCTGAGAAGTGTGTCCCAATTCCATACTGGGTCCCCAGCTGATAGCACCAGACCAACATATACTCTACAGCAAGTTGGTCCAAGGGCTGTGGGTATTGTTAAGCTGTTCTACAGCAGGCAAACAGTAATGTTCCATACTCTCAAGCTGAGCCAGCAATTCATCCACATGCTGAGCAGCTGCAGTAGATCAAGAGTGTGCCACACTCATAGTATTACCTACTCAGTACACCTTGATCATGCACTCCAGTTAAGCCCAACCTTGGTAATGTCACTGAGCCAAGAAGACAGGCCCACACAGCATATCTCCTAACACAGCAGGCAAACAGATGTTGCACACACAGGGAAATCACTTGAAAGCTGAGAAAAAGGAGTTAAAACTAACCATATTCCTCAACTCCACAGGACATCACCTGCACAGGAACAAACCTTCAAGTACAGAAGTAGAAGAGTTACCTAACAGAGACAAACCCAGAGAATGAGGCAGAATGGGAAAGCAGAGGAAAATGTCTCCAATGAAAGACAGGACAAAAAAATAAACAGACAAAAAAAAATAAACAGGAAAAGCTCTTAGATAAGTGGAGACAAGTAAACAACTTAATGAAGAGTTTAGGATAATGGTGATAAAGAAGCTCACCAAACTTGGAAGAATAGATAAACTTGAAAACAATAGGCTTATAGTACATATCACTGAGATTTGGGGGATATTTGTTATGCAGCGTACTCTAGTGAAATATGACAAACAATCTTTCTCAAATCTACCATGGTTTCTTTTTTTTTTTTCCTTCAATCATTCTCAAATCTACCATGGTTTCTTCTTCTTCTTCTTCTTCTTCTTTTTTTTTTTTTTTACCGCCTCGTTTGTATTTCTAACTGTATGCTTTGTTGGTATCTCAAACACAGTTTGTTTAAAAATTAACTCATTAGGGTTTTGTTTTTCTTTCTTTTCACTCAAAGAAGTTCCTCCTTCTGACTTCCTTATTTCTATAAATAAAACCTTGATGCTTGTGATAACTTGAACTTCAAACCTTGGGATTCACTTGTAATCCCTCTTTGTTTCTACTTCCACATTTAATTAGCTTCTAAGATTGTGGAACTTTATTCTTTATTTCAATGATTGTTCATAAAAACCTACTATAGCTCTAGGTCCTCACCTCTGTGGAATATAAAGATGAATAAGTTCTGCCCTCGAGAAATCTTTCATCTGATCTGGGAGTAGAATCATAGAGAACACTTCAGCACTATACCATTCATGATGTGATACCATTATCTTTAGGTGGAGAAGAGAGACACCTAGGCCTACATTGGCACTCATGGAAGGCTGGAGGAAATGATGCTTGAGCTGGCATTTCAGGAATGAGTAAGCAGTACTGCCGACTAGGATATGGGTACATGGCAAGCAGACAGATTATCCAGAGGAGAACCAGGAACACATGATTAAGTGTGGGCAAATTTGCAACAGTGCAGTTACATATGGTTTAATATTATCTGGACTGAAATTGTGAAGGGGTGATAGGAGATGAGATGGTAGAAATAAACAGAGTCTAGGTCATAGGAGTTTGTTTACTACAACACGTAGCTAAGAGTTCAACCTACAGAGTTCAGGAAGAGAGACAAGGTCAGATATTGCAGGAATTTCTAGTAGGGAGTAATAATCTAGTGGATTATTTTTTATTTTAAACAAAATAACATTATACAGCCAGATGGCATTTTAAAGCTATTCAAACATAATTCTCCTGTCTTAATAGGCAGATACTACTGTGATTTACCATTTTATATGCAAAGTTATAGAGTCTGAAAGAGATGAAGAAACTGCTCTTCTACCATAGATTTAAGAAGCAGAACATGAATTTGAACTGAGTAAATTTTTGGCATGAAAGCTCAAAAGCTGTATCATTTCACTACTTTGTCATGGCGCGATGTGAAGAGACAAGTTCGGTGATTGCAGAGTGTTGCATGAGTTAGGGATCGGCATTGTGAATGAAATGAGGGTTAGAGTTAGGACAGTCTGGTTAGGTATAGGGAATGTAGTTAGGGAAGAGTTGAGATGAATTAGATGAAGGGGCATTCAGCAGAGGAAGGGTTTGGGCTAAACCTGGATGGTTTTGTTTTCATGAGCACTGTAGGTAGTGTTATGAGAGATACGTGGACTACAAGAGGATCAGTTTTGGGAGGAAAATAACAAATTCTGTTTGGAATATGCTGATTAAAGAAAGTCATATAATAGTAGGCTAAGAATTGACTTAGAGGCCAGACGGTAAAAATGGCCAGTTCCCATTATCACTGAATTAGGCTATTTCATATTTGAAGTGCATGTTAATAGCTTCTTAAAAAACTTACCTAATCATTGTCTCTTACTACTCTAACAAATTCAATCCTTCACATTATTCAATGCTTCAGAATTATCTTCAGAATTATCTTCTGAATTGTCTTCTGAATGTGCATTTTGATTAAGTCTTTCTCCATTTCACATGTTTCTAAGTCTCTCCACTATCTACCTAATACCTTTCACTTTCCCAGTCTAGCTTCAGAATCCTCCCAAATCAACCTCCAGCTACATTTCTAATCTTTTCCCCTTTATTAATCCTACAAAGTCCATCTTCTAGCTTCATGTTCCCAGATACTCTTGTTTTCCGTGGTTTTGGATCTCAGTACATATCACCTCCTCTTTCAATGTCCACTAAAAGTCTGCTTTATTTCAAGACTTGTGCAAACACTGCTTTCCCCATAAACCTTCTCAGTGCACTCTAGTCAGAAGTGATCTTTCTTGTCTTTCAAATTTTACCACAATTTAGAGTTGATAAAAGTATCAAAAGTATCTTGCAAAATGACATGCACAATGGCAATTTACTTGAGAGATTTATTTATGATCATAAGACTGAAGCACTTATACACATTTGATATTATACCTATAAATATGAATTAACCAAATACATTGATCAAGATCAAGTAAAATGTCTTATCATTGGATGCATCAAATGTAAAAAAATTGAATCAAATGTAAATTGTAAAAAAATTGAATCAAATGTGGAAAAATGGGGCATTACTTCAATTTATTTTGCTTATTTTTTCATTATTTCAAACTGATATGGGCAGGGTGGGGGAGGAAGGAAATTATGCCTCTTAAGCCTTTTCTTCAAAAGCTCCACAAGATTTAAAAAGTGATGCTAACATGATGATTGTTGGCCCATGAACAATAAGGAAGATGTTAAAAGAAGCAATGTAATAGTACATATAAGAAGGGGTGATAAGGAATATTAATATCTACAAAACTTTTCCAGTTCAGATGCTTGTGATCATATCAGCCCATGTTCCTTCCTCTCCACAAAAAAACATAGAATATATTTGGTTATAACAACCATTGAATGCTAACTGTAATTTATTTGAAAAGTTGCTTTGACAGCATGGTTATTTCAGTTTGCATGCATAGTATCCCAGAACCAGATTAAAAGTGATGTGCAAAGAGAGATTTTTCTCTGGGATCTGGGCTCTCTATAGGATGGAAAGAAGGAAAACTTGAAGGAGGATTTTATGGATGTTTACTGTATGAATCATAGTTATCCCTAATATCAGAGGCATGAATCTTGGGATCAGAATTTTCTTTGAGAAGAAATCAGCTTGCCTAATAAAATAATGATCTTTTGATTATGTATTTTAAAGAAATTTATAGGCAAGAGTGATTAAAATTGTGTGAAAAAACCAATTTTTAATTAATTTTTATCATAGGATATTCCTGTGGAACGTGCATGCACACACGTGTGTATGTGTTTGTGTGTGTGTGTGTGTGAGAGAGAGAGAGAGATTTCTACATAACCATGTCTTCAGCTGTGCTGAAGAAATTCTCTTTCCCACATCTTTACTTAAGTGAGGCATTAGTTAAAATAGGATATCATTATCCTAAGCTCCAGCTCACACTTAATGAAAGAGCCAATATAAATTATTTACTGAATGTCATACTTCAGGTTTTAAATTCAATATATTGTGATACATATGCTACATAATTTAAGAGGCAGACGGATTACAATATGGCACCTGCCCATGCTTCTCCATTTGGTTATTTCTGTAGGCTGGATTAAAGTCTGCATCACAAAAATAATTAAGCAGAGACCCTCCAATTCTCTCCTTAAATAAGCCAGTCTTCAAAAAACCTATAAGGGAAGAGATCCAACTGACTTCAGACAAATCACATATGCTGAATGATTTAACAGCCCAATTCTAAGCTTTACTAGTCACTGAAATTTTGTGAAGAGAAGGATCAAATGTGAGAACAGAGTTTTTCCCCCAATAAGTTTTCTTCTCTTTCTTTTGCTCTCTGTGGGTCACTGCTCTTGGTATGTTAGATTTTTTTCTATCGCTCTTAATCTCCTGTCTCTTCCCCTCTTGCGGGCCCAAATCCATTCTGCCTGTCGTGCCTGCTGCTTTGCCTTTTCTCTTTTCTCTGTTTTCTTTCCCATTAGTAATTATTTATTAGTCTCTGAGGTACAACCCAGGATTTTTCACGGTATTTCTCCCACTTCCTCCAGCCCATTTGGTCACTGCCGAGCGTTCAGAGGGGAGAGTAGGCTTTAACATGCCCGTTATGTGGCTCTGGAGCAGCATGCTGGAAAAGCTATACAATTACCGGTTCCCTGGCACGCTTTCTTCTCAGCTCTGTGGCCAGGAGGGACTGGCTGAGGAGGAAGCATGGTTGGATGCTTAGAACACGGAGTTGGGGAGAAGTCTGAGCCCTGGCTCTGTCTCCTGGCTCCCCCCAGCATTTCCATGTCTGAAAGCAATGAACCACTTAGGAAATACCTTTTTATTGTTTTCTCTTTCACTGAAGGAAAAGTGAGAAATCTATTGGATGCCAATACTTTCACCTCACCAAAATGAATGAAAGTCAGGAACTGATTCACTGAGCTTTCCAGAAATTTAAACTTAAATTTTAAAGGGGCTTTGACATCCTGAGTTGAGAGTAGCATTTTGTTATTCCTTGGAGAAGTTTAATTTCTCGTGTGAGCATGGACAGAGAATAAGGATCCCTGGAAACAATTTATACGCACCCTTCCCTTTCCTATCTATAATCATCTTGCCTATTTTTAGAGTTGTACTCCTAAAATTTTAATCAGCACACAAATTACCTGGTGATTTTGTTAATATGCAGATTTTGGTTCAGTAGATCTGGGCTAGGCCTGAGCGCTTGCTTTGCTAACAAGTTCTCAGGTTCTCCCAGTGCTTCCCATTCTTGCCCACACTTAGGAGTATGAGAGCTCTCCCACTTGCCAATTGTTTCTTTCTGCACCCTGTCCAGACTGAATTCTCTGGCCAGTGCTCCTCTCCACCCTCTGTCAAACCTCATGGTCCTCTTCTCCCTTGTCTCGGGTCCCTTGTCTCAGGGGTCCTGGATTTTGCCACCTCCTTGTGGCCCCCAACCTTCTTTTTCACTCTTGTATCAAAAAGTTCATCCTTCTTCTAAGTTCAGACCACTCTATCACCACCTCCCTGTCCTTGTCTTCATTATTTGAGATCTGATCCATCTCATAATTGGGTAGAAATGGACACATGAATCATCATTGTCACCTGCAATCTATTGCCTGCAATCTCTCTACAATATTCTACATAGCCAGCCCATCCAATACTGATCCCCTCATTTCCTTACCTATTTTTTAAAAAAATAAAAATGAACTTTATCTCCATTCAACTGCATCTACCAATTCCAGGAGCCACACATTAGCCCTGACACCACCCCAAAGTGCTAGGCATCAGTGAACTTTCTGGAGACAGTATAAAGAGCAAACTCTAAACCCAGGAATGAGGTCCTGGATAAACTCCATGACCTGATGTTTTTACAGGCTCTGCCTACAACTCCAGACTAGAGACATCTCAAATGCCTAAGACTACAAATCCCAGGATGCCACCAATCTGACTTCCAGAATGGAGGTCTCTGTGAATGACGGGTGGGGTCAAGCAGTCATGCTTCACTTATATCTGAGCACAGGCAGACTCTGGGTCTCTTACTTTTCTGGCTTTGACTTGCAGTCTGGTACTGCTGGAAGGAGATACTTAGAGGAAGACATGTAGAGATACTTGGAGACACTTAGAAAAGAGGCATGGGTGAGAGACACATGGAGAGGCTGCTGCTGGTCTTTGGAATACAGCAGCAGCTTTTATCTTCACTCCACTGTGGATAATGTGGTGTACTTCATAATTTCTCTATCTCTTTCAATCCCAACTCTCTGGGATTCACCTAACTCTTTTGTTTTGGTTCCTTACCGAGGTACCTTAGACTTATGGTGAGCTTTCAGGCCTCAGCAGCCCTGCCTCAGGATGAACTGTTTGACTGGGTATTTGTTCTTGAGGGGATGGGTAATTTTCAGAGTTTGCTGTTATTTGAAATCCTTTCTTCTTGATCCTTTCTTCTTTCTCTATATACACCAATTCTATTAAATGCCTGTTAGAAGAAAAGTCTGTTTCTTTTGCCTTTGTGCATGTGGATGGTCTGATCCTTTTTAAAACCCCTTCACAGTTTGGGGTTCCTGGGAACCCTGTTTGTATGCTAGCAGACTTGCTATCTCCTCCACTGATCTCCTATTCTACCAAGCCTCATTTGCCTTTCCTGTGGTAACACTTGATCTTTCGATGTCCCAGTACTTGATGTTTCCACTGACTCTTGACACCTTGTCTTTGTGTATGTATTCAAGATAATCTTCTAGATGATCATGACAACTCTCCTCTCACACACACAAGTTCCTTGTGTTCTTATTTTTTTTCTAAGTAATTAACACATGCATTTATAAATAGTGATAAAGCAATATTTGTGATAGATAGTATTTTGAATTTCTTTTTTTTTTCAAATGTGTTTTCTTTTTTTTTTTAATTTTTTTATAATCAAATAGTTTATATATAAATACATTTCATATCTTTGTAATACCGGGATTCACCCCCCC
>PVHY01021083.1:0-24520 GCA_004024945.1 Uropsilus gracilis
TTTTTTTTTTTTTTTTTTTTTTTGAGACTAGGTCTTGCTATTTTTGCCCATGGAACCGCAGGCTCACGTTGCCTGTGGTACCATGGACTCAGTCAATCAAGCTTCAGCTTCCCAGGTAGCTAGGATTACAGGCGCACGCCACCACACCCAGCTATTTTTTGGGACTAGGTCTCACTGTGTTGTCCCAGGAGGGACTCGAACCACAATCCCCAGGCCCCTCTGCGACTCCATAAGCTGTTGCTTACAAGCACACACCACCATACCTATATTCTGATAAAAAATAAAATAGGTCAAAGTAAAATAGATTTTTAAACATTTATGTTTGTTCTTTCCCTTGTTTTGTTCTAGCCATTCCTTAAAACTAGAATCCAAAAGCCTCACAATTTAAAAGGCATATTTGTTTGCTTCTAGACAACCCACAGGTAAATCTGTTTCCCTAACACTGGCATCCCCCTGCAATGCACAGTTTGGTATAAGGCTGCCAGGCTGATTTTTATTGTTCAAGATTCCTTACTGTTTAGCACTTGCCTTTCCTGCAGGTAGGGTAGGGTAGTTTCTTTGTCTGATGGTAACCTTGTTTTCTTATCTATCCTCTTTCCTGCCAGCTGCCGCCTGTGAGTTTGTGGACATTGTAGAGCTGCTGCTCCAGTCTGGTGCGGACCCGGCTCTCCGGGACCAGGACGGCTGCCTGCCTGAGGAGGTGACAGGCTGCAAAACAGTGTCGTTGGTGTTGCAGAAGCACACAACTGGAAAGACTTAATCAAAAAGGCAGAAAACTACAATCTATAATAGCATAGGGCTTCGATGATGAAAGAAAACTGTAAAAATAATACTCCTTTTACCACACATCTTTGGTACACATTGGCTAATAAAATCAGTTCTGAGGAACTGGGATTTTGAAGTCTCAGCAATTCATTCTACTTGCATGCATTGCAACGAGTACAGTTTTGGTGATGAACATGTGTACTGTGCATAATACAATCCAATTCTGCTGAGCGTGCTCTGAAATTTATCACTGTTCTGGAGGGTGGGGAGAGGAAGAGACAGGTCGTATTTCACAACAGTAAACATGGCTGCTCTTTTCAAAAAAAAAAAAAAAAAAACCTCCAGAGGCAAAATATGACCCACAGCACCACACTGACAATTAGGGAAAGTTTCATAAAATCCCAGTGTGGTGGAGATTATGGTATTTTATACTGCCGGTCTCAATAGGCAGATGCAATGTCTATTCTTTTGGCTGTCAAAATTGGGAAGATAAGAAAAAAGAAGGGGTATTTAAAAAAAAAAAAAAAAAGCAAAAGATATAAAGGACGTAAAAATCAGAGGAACCACCAGATTTACTGAAAAATCAAAGTCCAGGCATTTTAGAATATGAGTCAGTACCTTTAAGATCAAAACACACTTTCTGGAGAATTCATTGGTAAAGTGAGGATTCCTTCAACTCACTTCATAGAACAAGACTTTCACTTGTGCCCTTTCATTTGTTCACACGTCACCAAGTATGTCAGCAGTTTCTACTACTGAGATCAGGCCTAAGTGGTAAGGCCTGATGGAGTCTCATGTGACCCCAAGCAAAGGCCCCAGTTACCTAGATGTGATTGAAGATTTTTGTGGATACTAGGAGAGTCTCTTTTTTATTAAAAATATAAGCAGGTGATTCACAGCTTTTACTTAAAGGCTAGAGAAATATACCATTGTTGAACTAGATCCCTTCATTTTCCCCATTGAACCTCAAAGAGTCCATCTGGGGAATTTCTTGACATCTTCTATTATATAAGGAAAGTAGATAACTGTCATAGAAAGAAAAATGAAGACGAAATAAGTTGAGATGCAAAGATGACCATTTAAAAGATAATTTTTCTAGTATGTCTCTATTAAGATAGCAAGATATAAACTAGCTTAGTGGAGCCCTCAGCAGTGGACAGGATTTTCTTTAGATCAAGCTAAGCTATCCTTCTGGGACAGCCCCTCCAGATCAGAAATGAGGCATATATTAATGCTACTTATTCTGAAATTTTTTTACCTTCTTATTTTCTGATATATAAGCCAAAACCACTCACCAAGACTATTCATTTTTTAAATGACTTCTTAATTATCTGTGGCGGTCATAGGCATGTGAGTGCATATTGAAATGTTACCAGTAAAGCTTCCTCTTCACTATCTACTCTTTACAGTCTTAGCTACACTGCAACCTGCTATTTAGCTAAAGTCTCACACTCCACATTAATTGAATGTGTTTTAAGAAACATCATTCATTAGTGACAGTAAAAATGACCAAGATATTGCATGCAGCTTTTAATTGATTGTATTTTGTGCATTTTTAGGACATTAGTAAGTCCAAAGTATTTATTCATTTTCAGATTTACAGGGTAGTTATCTGAGCAAGAAACTAACATTTTTCTTCTATAATTTGACCTTGACACTTCTTACACAAGTATTTTATAACCTGTTTTGTCACATCTGAAATGATAGAGGTTGTTTTTAAGTGAAGATTGTAATTTTATTTTAAAGGTTTCAAATTTACTGTCAAAGCTGTCACTGAAAGCAGTCATTAACATATTGAAGTACACTCTTAAGTCAGTTTTCAAAATCTCTCTTCTTTTCTCACTGTTACCTGAATTTTCAGAAACCTCACTCTCATGTAACAATCTATGACTCATCTCCACATGCTTTAGAATTAGGTGAAGACTTCATCCAAAAATGTCAGAGAAACTTGATCTTACTATGTTTTTCATTCCTCTATAATTGCATGATGTTTCACAGTTCAGCCAGCTCATGGCTTCTTTTTGCCCAGAAGTGCTCAATAGTTCTCACCAAACATGGAACACAAATTTACTGCAGCCAAAAACCAGGTAACTTCCCCAGCTATGTGGCAAAGTTTCGTATAGCTAGCAGGGTAAAATTAGGACACACTTTAAGTTTGCTTAAGCTTTAAGTTGCATAGACTTCTCTATCTCCTCTCCCACCCCCAGTCCCCACAAATATTAGCAATGTTCAAGTTAATCAGTAGTAAAAATAGCATAGAAAACCTTTCCTCTAGAGTCATGAGTCAACAAGAACTTCAACATAGTTGTTCAGCCCCCCCCCCTTTTTTTAATGTTTTTTTTGGGGGGGGGGCGGGTTGTTTGTTTTTGAGACTAGGTCTCACTATGTTGCCTGGGGTAGTTTCAAACCTGTGGACTTCAGCAATTCTGAGCCTCCGCCTTCCAAGGCTGGAATTAAAGGTGTGCGCTACTGCCCCCAGCTCTTTTTTTTATGTTTAAAGGCCTGAAATTCAGTTTTCCTTATCCTTGACAGACTTGCCTGATTTTTATATTTTCAGTGTACATGAGAATTTTAAATATTGATTCACCACTGGCATCTCTAACTGAATGGGGGCCTTGTTGTGCTAGAGGGTTCATAAATGGGGGCAGTTGAAGACATTTGTCAGACTCTCATTAGTTACTCTTCACCATTGGCATCTTCTGTTAGTATATTTGTTATACTGTCTGGTATATTTGTTATACCATTTATGTTAGTAAGTGGAAAGTTGCCTTACCACTTAACCTCATTCCCATTTCCATGTGTATTTCATGAAATTTGTTGATTTTGTCTTGTCCTCCAACTACCTCTATAGATATGAATCAACACAAAACTCCCTTTTCCCATGTCCTTAACAAAGCAAAAAAGGAAATACGTTGCTTTTTCTTTTTCTTTCCTGAAGATATTGTGATCAGAACAACACTAATGATTCTGTATTTAATATTTATTCATGACTGTCATTCACTTTGCCCTCTACCAACTGATCTAAGAGGCCTTGATTGCCTTCACTGTAATCTTGATACATACAGGTGAAAAATGAAGATGAGAAACAGAACCGTGTAAGCAAACAGTAAAAAGGAGGCAAAGGGAAAGTCTTCGACTTCTAAATCAAGCTCCTATCTTCATATACTTGCTTGAGTCTACTAAATTACTGTTCTTAACCCAGGGAATTCCCAATCACTTGGAAAAACAATGGCCTTTCTGCCTAGAACAGTGTTGTGCGTGGAATTTCAAGGAGCTCACAGACCTCCCATAGCCCATTCTTGGACTCCACGGGAACTGAGTCCCCTTTAGAACCCTGGGTCTGGTGCCCTGTTGTGGTGTTTCAAGATTGAGTCCATTCTTGGGCTCCACAGGGGCCTGGGTTCCCTTTAGAACCCTGGTTCTAGTGACCTGTTGTGGTGTTTCAAGAATGAGGAATCTTTAAATGGCTGACCCAGTTTTCATAGTTTGAAATGCTCCTACCAAAATCTATGTAGGATGTCACAACCACCTGAAAAACTGGGAGAAGCTTTTTTTAACCATTTCCCAAGATATCTTTGATATATATGGACTATAATTTTGTTACTGATCACCACATAGGAAAAAATTTTTAAGAGACACTGGCCAAAAGTTCGGCACAACTCTGTGACCTTTGATTTTACTGCAGGGCAGAAATGAGCCTAACTCTTCAGTTCTTGGTGACTAGGAGTGCCTTTTGATGGGTGTTCCATTTTTTTTGTTTTGTTTTGACTTTTCAGAATACCTACAAAGACATTATCTAATCTATTATCCCTCTACAGTAACCTTATAAAGCAGGTAGTCCAAATGTTATCGAGACCACTTAAAACAAGGATGAATCTGAGACAAAATTTATTTAAATTGCCAAAATCACAGAGTAGTAATGAAACCCAATTAAAACCACAATTATTATATCAGTTGAGTTGGCAGCATGTTTTTATCATACACAAACTGATGTATCTTACAATCAATACATCTTACTTCAGTGATGCAGCGATAACTGAACCTTACTTTTTCACACAGAGCTACTGAATCTCAGTCCTTTCCACAAGACTCTAAAACTGATGTGAATTTTTCAGATTCTTCCTTCATTCAAACCCACAAATATGTCTTGAGAATCCCTTCTCTCTTTATCATGGTTATTATAAATTACTTAAGATATTGCATGTCTTGAAAAAGTCTCAACAGAAAAAAGTAAATTATCCATCAAAAACTAACTCAATCTTCTAAACCATACCATAACTATGTCCCTAGTAAAACTGCATGAAGTCAGCCAGCAGGCCACATATTGTTATCTTATGCTTGTCAGGTAGAAGGGTAACAACCTAAGTGTAATATCTGGAATTGTACCTATTATATCATTTTTTAAATGTTTCAGCATTTTTCTAGCTAAAAGGTTGCTATAATCCAGTGAACCTTTCTATTAAATCGGTATTTCTTTGCTTCCTGCCAGGTTTAACTACTTGGCTAAGGGTTATTATTCCATGTACAGTGCAGCATCTCTGAGGATTAATGAGCAAGGTGAGTGACGGTGGCAGAGCTGAGTTTGGTTTGCTGAGGGCTTCACTGCCCAGGCTCATCCTAGGTGCTTCAGGCGAACACAAAGACTTGAGATGTTGAGTAAACATTAAACCATTGAAATATGAAGACTTTCATCAAACTTCAGGTCCCTTAAAGATCCCCTTCATAAATAAATGTTTGTCAAAGAATAGATGCCACAATTTAGTAATGGAAATTGTGAGTTTTAATATTTACAATTTCAAATCCCAATTTCTAAGGTGTTTGAGGTCAAATGTTTTCATTGTAGTTAGGTTACTACAAATCAGTTCTGAGGCGTACATTTTTGCATTTTAACATGTCCAGAATTGAATGTCTTAAAAACAATGGTATGTCAGTTGAGTTGGCAGCATTTTTTTCTATCATACACAAACTAATGCATCTTACAATCAAAACATCTTACTTCAGTGATACAACAGTAACTGGACCTTTTTCACAGAACTTTATACACAAGCATCTTAGTTGAACCTGAAAATAATTGTGTAAGTAGAAATATTTGGTATTTTCTGAGGAAATTGACATTAGGGAAATTATCTAAGGTTCTGCAGAAATAGCTCATTTTCATATAGCTTTTATTGCATATAAAGCACTCCAATATATATCATCTTATTTATTCTAAATCAGGCTGATTATGTACGCCTTGTGATACTAAGTCCGAACGTTTTGCCTGCATCATGTCAGAATAAGCTAAAGTGAAAACAAAAGTCACCACACTCATAGGTTCATCATCAGCCTCTTCACACACACACACACACACACACACACACACACACAGGACTTTCTCCTTGCCAAAGGCCTTCAATGCAGTCTTCTGTAACCATGTTGTTTGAAAAATTATGTTTGTTATTGAATATTGAAAGATATTAAATAGCTTTAATTATTTCAGTGGCCATAATTCCTTCATCAGAGACTGGGTGGAAGTATAGAAATTATCAGACTAAAGGGGAATAAAAACATCCTTGTTATACTTATCACCTTATGCACCAAGTATGACCAGTTTTCCAGCATACCCTACTTAGAATTACACTAAAGGATTGAACAGGAAAAGCCATTTAGCCTCATCTTTGTTTGCAGCTTTGAAATACTCTTATCATGCTCTCTCCTGAAAAGCAGAATGTGATGATCCTTTGATCCTTGTGTAGATTGCCTTAGTTACTGGGAGTTCATGGAGTTTTCTATCTTGCTACTTTTACTTCTATATAAATTCTTCACAATTTTATTTCCTGTGTTATGTCACTTTTTCTTGGCACAGTTGTTAAATAAATGTCATAATTTTACGCCTTTTATTCTCTTCTTTTGGGGATGCATGTATTGGACTCTTCTAAGCTCATTATTTCTTACTCCAGCAGCGCAAAGTCTCCAGCATTAAAAACCATATTGTCAAGGCGTATGCTAGTTTATACCCAGAACAAATTCTTCCTTGCTGATATGATGTGATAGTCTTCCTATGAATCCTCAAAGGCATGAACATGAGTTTGCAATAAAATACTGATGTGAAAAACCAGATGGGAGACCCCAAGCAGCTGCCTACATCTATGATATGCCGTTGCTCATGGTGGAACCCCAGGCCCTCAGTAGGGGCCTCTCTTGCAGGTGGAAAATGACCACCTGAACCTGAAACTACTCAATGTGGTAGCTGCACCTGAAGCCCATGAGACCACAGAGAAAGAGAGGTGACTTACTCAGACAGCCCTAGGCAACAGCAACGAATTCACCATCTACCCTGCAGACAGGATTTATTTTTCCTCTCACTTGTGTGGCTGTCCTGATTTCTATTTTAATATTTAGAAGGTAAGCTCAGTTGATGGACACTTTGTGCAATAAAAAGCTCTTTTAAGGTACGCGCACACGTACATACACAGTATAAAAAGTGGCATGCCAGTGCCAGTGGCTTTCACGGAGTACATTTGTAGAGCCCAGAGCTTAGTCCTGGATATGTTTATAGCACTTTAGCTCTGTTTGTGAGTTTGGAACCCTTCCAGAAAAAGAAGAGAAAGACATATATTATTGTTTATAATCTGCTTTATCCCGCCAAACCTTGACTGAACAGACTTGTGGATTGCTGTTTAAATCCCTCAGTGCCTTTAACTACAGATACAGAAAGTGGTCAATGCGCATTCTAAACGAAGCTTGGCATCCACTCCAGGAAATCACTTTAATGAGAAGCATTAAATGTTAAAATGATTCTAAAAAAATAATAAAGCCCACGCACATATTGAGTGTCGAAGTCCTGGCCCATCAGCGATACAGGTTCATGATGATGAGGTTCCTCTAGCCTGGCGAGCACTCAGTCCTACAGTTGACAGGTGTGGAGAAAGTGACTCAATTCCCTAGGCCACTATCACAGGCAGCTATCCCTCAGCTGGCCAGCAAGCAGGCCGCCTTCAAGAGCTCCACCACAGAGGAGGGGAGAGCTGTCAACTTTATAAATGTTTGTTTTTCTGGAATAATACGCTAGTCCCAAGTGACTAGACTATGAGATTTAACTTGTGTTTTCCATTGCTGTGCTGAAGCCATCTGTTGAAACCTATTTACCATTTTAATGGCCTTTTTTTTAATTGCTTATTTCCAGCTCTAAGAGTGTGCCAAGATCACTTTTTGGTCTGTATTTTATCTTTCTGGAAGCAATTCCCATACTTTCCAAGATCCCCAAATCCCTTCTAGTTCACAGGAGATCCTGTATCCAGAGCTGGCAAGCAAGTGAGTCGAAGAGAAATACTCAAAAAACAAAATTCTCCCTCCCCACTCCCAGCTAACCCTATCCCCCACTAACTTTCACCACCACTCCTCAACCCCCCTCCCCCCAAGCTTTAGAGAAGCCCAGCCTGTATAGGCCTTGAAAGTTTTGGCCGGCTTAGTGGTCTGCTAAATAACCCAAAGTGAGTAAGTAGGGGGGAAACCTTTTTCTCCTTGTAGCCCCACTGCATGACTGGAGAACGAGCTTTGACGTGCTCATTTCATCACAGAATAACATATGATTTAGTCACCGATCTAGATTCAGCTTTTTGTTCATCAAGGGAGATGGCCAAAGGAAAATCACCAGAGAAAAGGGTTCTAAAGGAAAACCCTGAAACCACACTAGACAAAAGTGAGAGAAGATGAATGAAAAGGTCACCAACAGACAAATGTTCCTTCCCAGACCACTGTCTGTGAGGAAACATGCTAGTCTCTCCAAGGCAGGAGCTGATCATGTACCAGACCTTCACTTAATCATTTGGCTGGATTCTTTTTCTTACTCCTTTTAGAAGTAGGATAATAGAAATATCCTCTTCCTAATGATATGACCCCTTTTTATCATCACTGGGTGTTTCCCTTCCTCACAGCATTTCTCTGGCAGTGGTGGGAGCGTAGTGGCCACCAGGCAGGGTTCCATCTGGATGTCTCACTGCACAGCTGAGGGCTTTAGGAGGAAAGGCACTTAGGAGTCCCTGTGATAAAATTGAAATAGCCTTCCCCTCAGGGTGTGCAAAGGGATGCAGCAATTTTCCCTTTAGACAGTAAAAGACAATTTTTAAACCATCTCAAACATCAAGTCTAAGGAAATGCTTTCAGCTATGTTGAAGGGCTCCCCTCTGATTTTACTTCCGGTTTGGTGATGAAAATTTACAGATTGCCATTGATCGCTTTAGCCTTTTCTGACTATAGCTTCATTCTGGGTGGGAGAAGGAAAGACACGGACGACCTCGGAAGCACAACTGTCCGGAGCTTCTGTCTTGCTCCTTTCTTTCTAACCAATCATTTCCTTTCATCCCTCTTTGTGTAGTTGTTCCTTTAAAAAGCCACCGTCCAAGGGAGACTCATCAAGAGCTGATCTCTAGGGACTAAATCAAAAAAGGACTGGATCCTGTCCTGCCTTTGTGAGCTGAGAACATGTTTTCCTGTACCAGAAAGTTACTAGATTAGTAAGTACCATGGGGGGAATGTGCACTGGGGAAATGTGCAGGAGGTGCTGAGTAGGATAACTCAGTCCAAACACAGGCCACCTGTCCACTCAAAATGCACGCATCTGAGGAACCAAACTTTGATTTTTATTGCATGTTTATATAAGTCTAAGTAGACACCTGTAGCTAGGAGCCACCGTATTGAACAGGGACTTCCATTTGTATCTGTTCACTTACCAAAGTGAATCATTAGTGTAGTGAAAAAAGCACTCTCTACTGTTTCCTAGATGGCACCCCAGCTTCAAAGAGCTGCTGTGACATTTTTTTAATTTTTCATTTCAATAATGAAAGAATCTCTGGCTCTTTCCTTCCCAGCTAAACTTTAGGCCCCGCATACCAATAAAGCCTGCCTCGGAAAAAAACCGGGGGAGAAATTTTCCTAGAAAACCATGTCTGGGATCCCGATGACTCCGTAACTCTACCTCTCACGCAGACATAAATACTTGTACAGACTGTGCTCTAGGAGAAGTTAAATTAGCATGAATCATGGAATAAACATTGCAACAGTGACATCGCTGCAGTCAGCTCTTTTCTCTGTGCACTCCCTAAGTCTGGGGGAAGAGGTTTGGGTCCCAGAAAATTGCTACTAGAAAAGTTAGAGAACTTCCCCTAAATCTACACTTTCTTGCATAGCTCTGGTATTCAAGGGTTATGAGGAGTTGTGACCTTCAGGGTGGTATTGGGGGTGTGTCTTGGGGATAAAATGTCACCCCTGTCAGTCCAGCTTTTTCTTCTGTTTCTGTCAAAAGGAAAAAACTCACAGAGAACCAAATGAAATGCAAAACACATCAGCTGCTAAAGAATTTCCATATTTATTTGACATAGTTGTACCATACACGTCTCATGCCAACACACAGGAGGCAGATACAAACAAACGCACCAGCTTCTGTGTTCCACAGTCACATGGCAATAAATAAGGAGGGGAGTGTCTTTTTTTTTTTTTCTTTTTCTTTTTATCCAGGAAATGAGACTCCATTTCTTTTTCACTGTACAAAATTTACACTGCGAAGGATGAGGGCAACAATCCAGAGCTTAGGGGGCCTGGGGACTTTGAGGTCTGAATGCAAGAGCAGAGTCACTTCTGGGACCCAGCGGCCCTGCCCCTGCAGGTCTGACAGAGCACAGTCCTGTGGGACATGGGAGTGACTCTTGTCTCTAGGTGGGCGCAGAGGAGAGTGCGGTGTCCTTCTCTCCGCCTGTGCTCTGCTCCCTAAGCAAAGGAATGCTTGGCGCACCTCCCAGCCCTGCAGCTGTCTCCTCACCAGAGCTAGCAGCGTGAAAGTGTGCTTTCGTGTGATCCTACCAAGCGGTGTGTGGATGGGATGACGCTGCCGTGCTCTCTCTTTTTGGCTCCAGTCACCATGTTAGAGCAGTTGGAGCAACGACTGCAAAAAGGGCCAATGGACCAATCCAAGAAAGAGAGAGCCAGTGATGTGCTTTTTATTTAGCTTTCAGCATGCCCAGAGCCCTTCAGCAGCAGGCAATAAAACAAAACTCATTTCCGCTTAATTGAATTTTTCTTCATCTCATGGTTTCCAATTTTTAAAGTGCAATGTTTAAAAATGAGCCTCCTCAGTCCTTCCAGGCCTTGCTGGCCGAAAAGGTACGGTCATTATTTCCATGATGATAACCAAGTTGTCAGTCATGGTGGTGGGAGGGGTGTACAGGTGCCAGAGGGCACCCTGCCCACAGCACTGCGCTTTGCACCAGTGTTTGCTGCTAAGCTGGCACCTTAAAGCCCCTCCTGCCAGGAGGCAGTCATTGTAAAATACCCAGCTTGCGCTTCAGAGATGGTCATGTCTTTTGTCCTACAAGTTCATTACACTTCTTGCAAAGTGAACTTAACTATGAAGCTTTGATGATCCCCCAATGAGCTTAGAGATATCATGTTTCATTTTAGGAGAAAGAAAGAAAAACAGCCGGGCACGGTGGCTGTGCCTGTAAGCTTCAGCCTATGAAGCGGCTGGGGCTAGGGATCGCGGTTCGAGTCCCGCCTGGGGCCCGTAGCGAGACCTAGTTCCCAAAAAATAGCTGGGCGTGGTGGCGCGCGCCTGTCATCCCAGCTACCTGAGAAGCTGAGGCTGGGGATTGCTTGAGTCTGTGGTACCCCAGGCAACGAGAGCCTGCAGTTCCACAGGCAAAAACAATAGCAAGAACTAGTCTCAAAAAAAAAAAAAAAGAAAGAAAGAAAAACACTTTTAAAGACACTATCAAATGCTTTTCATGTTGTTCCTTTTAATTTTGTTCCCTTTCCCTGACCTTTTGCTGTATCCACTTGCAGGAATAATCTCTTTTACGTTATATTCATAGTTACCTGCAGATGGAAAGGCGATTCCTCAGGTTGCACGGTAAGTCCCTGCAAGAGCCAGACCTCAGGCTTCTCAACAATGTGACTTAACTCAGTGAGCCAGCTCAGCTCTGAAAATCACCACTGTTTCCTCTGTTATTTTCTGACTTTTCAGCAAAAGTAGTTTCTTCTGTAGCCCCTCCTTTCCCATTTTTGCTTAAACCAGTTACTGGTGGAAAGCTAGTTGTTGTTGGTTTCTTTTCTGAAACTTTGCTGTTTTTAATTATTAATTTGCTTCTGGAATCAGAAGCCTCTTGCCCTGTGGTCTATCAGCTGGCACTGCACAGAGTGACTGCTAGTTAATTGCTCTCTGAGAGCCAAAAATTAAGTCCAAATCTTGCAAATGGCTCTGGAAGGTCTCATTTCAGTTTTACAATGCATGCATGTCATTTTAGCCAGGGACAAACAGAGCCACACAGCACCACAAGCTGCAGTGACCGAGGGTGCAGGAGAGTCATGAGGGAACCTCAAGGTGTCAGTCTGTTCTCCATCTTGAACCACAGAAGAGCCAAGGACCAGCTGCAGTAGCCCCTTGGCGCCACCGACCTGCCCGTAAGGCTGACCTCCCTCGCAAGGAGGTCCACTTCAGATCTGAGCTCCACAGAGGCTGCATTTCTAAATAGGGCACTAGCATTCGCTGCTTTCTGGGGAGGTGGCTCCAGGGAACTTAAACTAAGCTCTCCTGACTTTCTGGCCAGAGCTGCCAGCCTGCCAACCTCACCCAACCAGTGCCCCTCTCACTGTGTTCCCCAGGAGAGTTCTGGTGTCTGAAAGAAGAAGGTGTTCTGTCCTCCAACTGTTGTGTAGGGAGTATGCATGACAAACTCACATACAAACATAAAAACTGGTCAGTTTCAAGCCAGGCATGGTGGCTCGTGCCTGTAAGCTTCAGCCTATGAAGCGGCCAGGGCTAGGGATCACGGTTCGATCCCTCCTGGGGTCCGTAGCGAGACCTAGTTCCAAAAAAACAGCTGGGCGTGGTGGTGCACGCCTGTAATCCCAGCTACCTGGGAAGCTGAGGCTGGGAATTGCTTGAGTCCGTAGTACCCAGGCAACATGAGCCTGTGGTTCCACGGGCAAAAATAGCGAGACCTAGTCTCAAAAAAAAAAAAAACAAAACTGGTCAGTTTCAAGTGATCTTAAAAGAACAGGGCTACACAAGCAATAGGAGGCAGTAAAAGAACCTGCTGTCCCCCTACTATACTCACCAAAAATAATTCATGCCTCTGAACTCCCATGAGCTGCTCTACCAAGTAACTGAGATTGGGACCTGGTGGGAGGGATCTTAACCAGTTAATCCCCATCAAGTCCTGTGTATTATAAGCAGCTTGCTAAGAGCAATGTAATTACAACTCTGTCTCCCAAGAA
The DNA here is from genome assembly GCA_004024945.1 of Uropsilus gracilis. Taxonomy (NCBI): domain Eukaryota; kingdom Metazoa; phylum Chordata; class Mammalia; order Eulipotyphla; family Talpidae; genus Uropsilus; species Uropsilus gracilis. Next base: position 13,015 of record PVHY01021083.1, read on the forward strand.
GACCCCTGCATTTTCCTCTCCTTCACATGGCTTACTGTCCCCATCCCCACCCCTAACATTTCCAATAGCACAGAGTGGGAGAGGCTCAGCCTACCACCATCCTGCATCTGGGACCTCAAGAAGAGTCTGGCACTCGACAGTTGCAGCACATCAAAAAATAAGAGTGTGCTGCAACTTAGTTTAGTCTAAATTTCCAAAAGAGGAAGTGTTTATTTCTTCCTCTAACCTGTCTTTAGCATCACCTGAATCTGTGCAGTGGTCAAAAGGTGAACAGCCATTCCCAGAGGTTAAGATCCTGAGGGTCTGGCCCCTGTCTCTTCTTCCTGTTCTGCTGATCTTGCTTAAGAGGGTGGGAGGCCTGAAACAGCAAGCCACCATTTCTCAATAAACTCCACCTGGCTGGCTTCCTGGGTACAATAGAGAACTGCCTGATGGACGGATGTGTGTGCGAAGGGCAAGCAGCAGCACCATTCACATCAGTGTTGCCCGCAGAAAGGTGGCAGCTGATAAAGCGGGGGTTAGCTTTGCCCTGGCCTCAGTCTAGGCAATGTGTCCTGCAAACCCCTAAGCTGAGCATCCTGGCTCTGCCACAGGCAGAGTGCCCTGCCTTTCTGAACACAGGACAGGAGCCCTGCAAGGCTGGGGCCAAAACCAGCCGCAACCGGGAGAGATACAGCCTAATCCTATGGATAGTGTGAGGGCTGCTTCCCAAGTGACTGCTCCCCACCAAGACAGGCCCAAAAGCACTACTCACATCGGAGGAGAACAAGAGTGATCTGCAACTGAGTCAGCTGGCAAGGACCAAGAGGAGGGACTAAGAGGGAGGCTGCAGGGGGGTGGGCTTGCAAGCTCAGGTCAACCAACTTGCAACAAACAGACTCAGTGTCACTGCACCCTGAAGAACTTGGGGAGAATGGCATCTGCTCATCTGGCTAAAGAGCACGCTTGGAATCCAAATGTGCCTACAAATGTGTATACTGATTGTCATTCTGTTCTGTCCATATTTTAGTGTTGATCATTTTGCAACCTGCTGCCTTGTGGAATAAATGACACAAGCAAATTAAAAAGGCACATTGTGCACAGAGGGGCCATGCAGGGCCTTGACTAGAATGGTCCGGGGCCACATCAGCTGCTCCTCAGAGGTTGCCAGCAAAGCCAACCACTTACTGCCATGGGGATTCAGTGAGATAGATGGGATTTCTTGAAAAAGCCGTACTAACAAAAACTTTCCTTGCCTGGTACTCTGCAGCAAAGAAGCAAAAATTAATTTTTAAAAAATTTAAACAGGAAAAAAGGAGGGGGCATGTTTTCAATATCAAGCTGTGGTCATCTAAAGTTTCACTGACCTTTAATAAGTGATTTTTTTTTATTTTGAAAATTGGAGTTTAATTTGGGTGTCTGGAAATTGCTTGTGTCATACTCAAGGGCCATGATACTCATGGACCCTGCTGTCTTGGTGAGAGCGGTGTCTGAGAGGCATCTCCTGAGACGCCACGCAGAGCAGAGCTCCCAGGGGCCGGGAAGGCCGGCAAGTCACCTCCCGCTGCCAAAGCTCTGAGCAGCCAAAGCCTGTAAGCAGGGCAGGGTGGGGTGGGGTGGGGCAGGGGAGGCAGCCAAGCCAACAGCCTAGCTCGGGGCTCTGTGTTCCTGTGCTGTGTTCCTGGAGGAGGCTGCTTTCCCCCCATTTATCCAGGAAAACAACCTCATGTGGTCTCAGGCCTCCTAGGACCAGCGGAGGACTTCCATTGAAAATAATGGAAATTCACCTTGGCACACTTCTGATCCTTAAAAGGCAAGTCCCTTTTGATCCATGAAGGTATTTTCTCAAGCCGAAAGGATGGGTAAGGTGGGGAGGACTGATGTTTAAAAAGGAGGATGATCCATTTCATCAAGCCAGGAGGCCGGGCTGGTTGGGAAGTCGGGGTAGCCTACACTGCTGCCTGTGGAGATGTCAGAGGTGGGTCCCCCAGCCATGGCTCTCAGCGTCTGGCTCACTCCCTGCCCTGTGTGAGCAACGATGCCCAAGTTACTGTCCACCGTGTAATCCAGCCCGTTGAGCAAAGGAGCGTGGGATGGCAGGGACGAGATGGAGGATGGAGACTGGGGGATTCCATAGGGGCTCCCATCCCTCAAGTCCTGATAGGATTGTCCTGTCCCGTCCATGGAGAAGCTCCCATTCATTAACTGTCCGCCTGTAACGTCCCCCACGTTGCCATAAATCCTATTGGTGTGGCCAAGTTCTGAGAGAATTTGATCCTCTGTGAACAAAAGAACGAAGATTTATTGTCAGCTGCCAGGACTTGGGTAGTCCTGCCGTTCACAATTTAGGAATACCCAGACCCAGGACAGACACCAAGGCGGGCAGCAACCTCTCTGCCACGCAGGTGTCAGAAATCAAAACTTCAGCCCAGCACCCAGAGACAGAAGGGGAACCGAAGGAGCACCTACATCCCGCGGTGCTCATTGGTCCATATGGCTCTTGCCCTAAGATAGCCACAAGGGACATGCCTGAAGAGGGGGCAGGGAAGGGTTCTCCACATGACGAATGGAAATCTCATACGACAAGACTAATGGGAAAGCTTTTAAGCAAAGAAAAGGAGAAACAAGCAGGTCCTCAGGGTGAGGGGAGCTGAAGGCCACTCTCAGACATGTAGGAGATTCTCTGATCTACCTGGGAAGAATGTTCAGTGTCAAAGAACTCAGTTTTCACCTTCTGGGCAGGAGGGGCTTTTCCTGGGGATGTTGACTTGACTCAGGCAATGGACCTCTTTGTTTCTAGTAGAATTCCATGAAGAGGAGCTAATAGGGTCTTTGTCACCTGCCCTCTTGAGCAGAGGGGAACAGTTTCCATCTTAAGAAATAAAGGATTCTAGGATTACCTAGAGAGCTCAGGCATATGTCATCCTGGGAAGCCCCAGCACCAAGGGCTACCAAGTAAAACCAAGTATATCCTGTGTATCCTAGACATACAGCCAGTAGGATGAGACAGTGGCTTTCCCAGGGTTCCCTGAGCTGACCTCAGGGTTTAGCTGCAGCTTTCCCAGGGAATCCTGCTCTTGTGAGGCAGTTTGTTCCAGTCTCTACCCCACAAACCTCTTGTGCTAGTCCCACCTGGGTCTGTGCATCAGTTCTGTCAGGGCCTCCCCCCTAGATGAGACTTAAACACCCAGTCCCTGGGGAAACCTTGCTGAAGCTTGCCCCCAGGAAAATGGAAAAGGTGGGGGAGCTCATGCCTTTGAAAGAGGATAGATGATGAAGGCTCAGCCCCATTGTAGAATGGCCCTCCTCTGGCTGTTTGCCTGTTCCATTCCATATGACCACAGGCTCCCTGCAGGGACAGTTATGTCTTCCAAGGACAAATATGTGCTGAGCTTTCCCAAACACACTCATAGTTGGTGTTGATTCCCAAAGCAGTGTGAGATGGCCAGGGAGGTAGTTATTTCCCATTGATAGATGAGGAAACTGAGGCTTGGGAGATGTGAATGAACTGGACAGAGCCATATGGGAAACTTGAGCCCTGGTAGTGCGCTTCCTTCCCCCACAGCAGAAGACCTTTCTTCCACATTTGAGAGCTCAATAAATGGAAAATGCTACGGCTACTTGCAAAAACCTGAAGATCCAAAACATGCTGTCATTTGCAAATTTTGCTGATGCACACATCTGTATGTAGCGCATGCTCAAAGCCAGATGAAATGAGCAGTAGGGGGAAGGGATTTCAGAAATAAGGCCAATCCCATCTCTCATGCATTCACAGCAGTGATTCCCCTGGGGGGAAGAGCCTGTGGAATATGTCCTTCCCACCACCCAGAGGAGGGGTAGTCAGGGCCACTCTAGGTGACTGTGGGAGGGGGACCAGTGCCCCTGCAGAGGAGGGACACACAGAAGAGCAACTAGAGGCACAAGACAGAGACCCAGCTATCTGTCCACAGCTCTATGAGCTGGTGAGGGAGTCGCAGTCAGCAGGACAGGAGGGGAGGCCTTAGGGCCCATAGTCCTGGACGCCAGGAACCTAGCTTCTGAATCTCAGCAGCAGAGCTTTCTGGTTTCCTCCTCCTGTCACTACACATTGTTTCCACCCTTCACGGCAAGGCACAGAGAGTCTGTGCAGGAGGGAGTTGTCAAGGCCTCCAGAAAGATTCCCTCATGACTATGAAGGTTTATTGTCTCCCAGGGGCCTTTCCTTAGGCCTCGGCCTCACCCCTCCAGCCCTGCTCACCTCGGAAGCTCAGCTCACTGTCACTAACCCCACAGTCCTCGGCAGAGCTCTCTTTCTCCTGCTTGCTGCCTCCCCGGCTCCTCTTGACACTTTTATAGAACTGCCCCCAGCGATGCCGCCCTGCATCCTTCTTCAGTCTCTTCTCCTTGGCTCTTCTGTTCTGAAACCAGACCTGTCATACAAGCACAAAAGGACATGTTCGGGGAGTCCATGGTGAGCCCCAGCACCCCGGGCAGGGTCACAGGGCAGGTAACCAACACAGGGCCTGTAGTCTCATGAAGGTCATGGCCAGGAGCATGATGTACCCACCAGATCTCCTGCCTGGGCCACAGAAATCTGCCTGATTCTGGCAAATTTCCTGAAGTCATGGTCCTAAGCCCAAGTGCATCAGTCGCCACAGATGAGGTGACATCATGAGAGCTTCCTCAGCTTCCCTCAGGAGGAGGGAGCCACTCAGGTCATGCTCCACCCATGCCCCAGGCCCTTCAGGAAGGTGGCCCTAGGGTTCAGCCCAATGAGTCCTGAGGGCTGGGGGCTGGGGCAGGAGGTGTCTCACCTGTACAACCCTCATGTCTAGGCCTGTCTCTGAGGACAGCTGCTCCCTCACGTGCCGGGCGGGCTTGGGGGAGTTTTTGTAGGCATTCTTCAGTGTTTCCAGCTGCTTCGCCGTGATGGTAGTCCTCGGCCGCTTGGCTCCAGCCTCTGAGTCATCTGCAAGGAAAGCCACTTCCTGTTGGGTGGTCTACCTGAAGCAGTGGGCCGCCTCCCCTTGCCCTCCTTTCCTCACACGACAGTGTGTGCTAGGGCAGAGCCCTGGTGGATGTCAGAGCGGTGCAGCCTCACTCCTCAGAGCTATTCTTGAACCATAGCCTCCCTTCCTTCTCCCCTCAGCTCCCTGCCCCCTGCCAGCCCAGCTGTGCGGGAGCTGTCCTCAAATCCGAAGTTTCCCTGTCCATGTCCCTCTCATGACAAGCATGTCTGGTTGGATGTCCTAGTGAGCTGTATCAGGGCTGTGAGGTAAGTGTGTTGTGAGGTGTCCCCCACACCCCTCTCCTCCTCCCTCAGCATAGCCTCCCTGGATACACAGGCCAGGGTTTTGTGCATATTCTAGTTATCTAACACGAATAGAATAGAATAGAATAGAATAGAATAGAATAGAATAGAATAGAATAGAATAGAATAGAATAGAATAGAATAGAATAGAATAGAATAGAATAGAATAGAATAGAATAGAATAGAATAGAATAGAATAGAATAGAATAGAATAGAATAGAATAGAATAGAATAGAATAGAATTCTTTTATGAGAGTTGTTCAGTGGATGAAATGTGTGTCCTGAGTTGAGATGTAAAGTGCACTTTCTACTGTGGATCACAGTACATAGTAGATATCATCGCTGGACTTCACCAGCTATGCCTCAAGATCCTATTAGTCAAAGGGTGGTTTGTTATCAGAACCAACACAGAGAGGCACCTACACTTTTGAGAACTAACTCTCAGTCAGGTGCAAATGGTGTGTTTCCCCTCCCCAAATTTACACTTATTCCTGGTCTCCAAACTTCACCCTTGGGGTCCATAAATAGTAGGTCAGTTGCAGGTCCTCTAGCTCTCTCCCTCCCCTGTCCTTTAAAGTATCTTTGCTACAATCCTACCTTCCTCCTTTTCTTTTCACCTTTCTTTCCATTCAAGAAAACTCTCTCATTGTCAACAGCCAACAGTCATTAGGTGTTTATAACATGTTTCGTGTGATCTAATCCCAGGGGTGTACTCTTTGGGCCAATTCTACAAGGCTTTCCTTGGAGCCAGAAGACCAGAACTCACAACTCAGTGACATGAGCAATTCTTCTTTCCCTGCTGAAGACTGGCTCTGGGGGTGGCATGTCTCCCCTTGTGCAGCCTTAGTCCCCCCAACTTTCATGTTCACAGAGGAGGAGGGGAGAGGCCCAAGCCCTCTCTTCTTCCCAGGCTGTTTTCACCTCCGGCAGAGCCACTGTCAACCTAAACCCCTGCCTCCTCACTCTTCCTTGGCATCCTGAACCCCAGAAGAAAGGACTCCGGACCTCCTGTGGCAGAGACTACAGAAAACGTCCCCTCTGGCCATGCTTGAGGAGATATAGCATTGGAGGCAAATGGGAAATCCTGCACTTCTAAATAAGGATACAGTCTTATGTGTAAAATCTGGAATCTTGAAAGAACCCCAACAATTTTAATTCAAGAATCGCTAATTGCAAAATAGGTCTGCCTAGTGACTTAGGAGGTTGTTCCCATGGCTGCTGGCTGGGTCATGCATGGGTGGCCCACTGCTGCCTCTCTGCACAGGACTTCCTTCCCACGATTATGGGGACTATTATGCTGTTATTTTAACATTCACTGTTATTATAATTTAAAATCTTTTTTATACCCTATAACAATGTCATCCAAGTATTCATTAAGTAGCGGTGGCAAAGCTCGTGCTGAAAAATGTACCCAAAAATCAATAGCTTTGGTACGGAAGTTAAATGTGATAAAAATGCTCTGAGGAAGGCCAAGCAAGACGATGCTACCCCAAGCTGTTAATTTAGGAGAGAGCATTCGATGAGCTCTGAGAGATAGTGCTGAGAAAATAAAAAGTAGCATTAAGGCAAAGATACACTTCCCTGGTTATGGATTTATGTGCTATCCGAATCCATCCCCTCTCTACTTTTTACATTAACTCCTATGGGAAAATTAATCTTAAAATATGTTCATTTTGAATTATGCAGGGTCTTCTCACACTTGTCCTTTCATAAAATGCAGCCTCATTATGTTGAAAATGCAAATATTCAGAGAGCTGTAACAAATGAACAAAACCATTCCCAAGAAGGGACAAATAGGAAACAGGGAGCTCCTTCGTCCAGCTCAGGAGAGGAGACCGCACACCTGAGAGAGGGTTCAGTCCAGCAAGGAGCAATTCAAGCAAAAAAAGCAAATGTCCCGGGTCCCACAGCAGGCAAATGCCCTACGGGGCAGGATCACTCCAATTTCCCTGACAGGCAGGGACACCTCAGAAAGGAGCCATGACCTTCCTCGAAAACCCTGCAGCTACACTCACATCCCCACTGCAAGTCCAACATACCAGCCTCACCCTCCCTTGACACCCCATGTCCAGCACTAGCCTAGTTAAACCTCTAGACAGAGCCCTATGCAACATCCCCATATGTGGTGAGAAGCAGAGGTCCCCAGGGCACAAGTATGCACCATAAAAAACGAGCCCTGCTGTGCCACTCTGGCCTCCTCCTGCAGCTGGATCACCTTGTCCACAGCAGCCCTGAGCCAGGAATGCTCAGGGCTAGCCCAGGCCCCCCACAGCAGACCCACAGGGGGCGCAGGAGGTTGTGCACTCTTTTTGATTCTGAGGCCGGCATCTGTGTTCCACGGGCAGGTTGGCCAGAATCTCTGAGTCCATCTGCGTTGATGCTTTATCCTGACAAGATGCCCTAATCTTCTGTGACATAATTGACTCCAAGCAAAGGCATCAAGTGATTTTTAAGGAAACAGAGCAGATTACTACATTAAGACAGAGCCTAGGGATGAGCTTTCAGAGGCCAGGGAAAGAAAGGAGACAGAAGGCCCATGTACCCTAAAAGGCCAGAGATGTGGGGGTGGGGGCAGAAGAGAAAGCAAATCCCCCAATGACAGTACCCCTGCATTTTTCCCCCCTCCCACCAAAGCCAAGCTCACTCCAGCAGCCTCACCAAAGGGCCCCGTGAGTTACTTCCACCTCCTCAGCATCCCAAGCTCTTTATTTTAAACTGTTTATTAAGAAAAAAACTAATTTCTCAATGTATTGATCAGATCCTGTAACATATGTGTATGGGTCCAGGAAAGATCTGGAAGGAGATACATGAAATTACTGTTGCTTTATTTTCTCATCAAGCCCAGACCTGTCAATGAGGCTGCTTTCCCAGGAACAGCCGGAGTGGATATAAATTCTAGTCAAAGGCAAAGATCCTTGATGTATCATGACTCTGTGCATCTGAGATTTCCAGGTGGAGTATGGCCAAGTGCCAAGTTCAGAGCTAAGGTGAAAGAACACCAGCTGCAGACACAAGGGTGAGCGAAGAGGCAGAGATGGGGCTATGGGCGGGGCATCAGGCGTGGCTCTCCTGGGGGCATCTGAGATAGGTAGGAGTCTGTACACTGTCCAGGTACTGGAGAGACCTGGGCTGCCCGGAAGAGGTGGCACTGGAAGGCAACGTGGTGCCAGGTTGCACAAGCGACGGCAGTTTCCTGGGTGTTCTGGGTATGGCTGCTGAAGGTGGAGCCTGATGTCAGCTCAGCCTGAGCAGCAAGTCTCTACCTGGACCATGGACAATGGTTCTCGGGTAGGTGGGGATTGTCAGGGAGTTGGAGTCTCCCTGAAGGCAGAGACTGGCTGAGGCTGGCTCACGACACACAGGCGTCAATGTCCTCTAAGCCCCTGCTCAAGAGAAGCCTGGCCTGTTGTGTGAGAGGGGAAACAGCACACAGGTAACCAAACATCTCTTCAATGGGCAACTTAAGTCGAGGCTAGGGTTCTCACTGACTGAAGCCTTTGTGGGGAATGGAGGTAACTGTGCACCCCAATATATGAGACTAAGGAGTAACTTCAGTTGTCCTCTGTGCCTTGAGCTCTCACCCAGTCTCACCCCAGGCAAGAAGTCACCAAAACGGTGAGCAAAGGCCTCTTGCTACTCTGAGCCTGCCAGCTAGTGTGGAGACAGGCAGGCCCTCAAGACCCCTAACTTGATGAGCGCATCAGTGAATGTAGCCAGTTCCCAAGGACCCAAGGGTGTGGAGAGTTAACTCTCCCACCGCATCCAGAAAAGCCTCTTCATTCACTTATGAAGGGGCAGGGTGGGCTCAGGGTTCTGAGGGATTCAGAGAGCCTCTCTGGCAGAGAGAGGCCCAAGCAAAGGCCTAGGGGAGGGGCTGTGTAGGGCAGCGTTACCGTTCTGCTTGGCCGTCTCGTAGTCTTCCTTGCACACCAGCCGCCCGTCCTCCATGAGGTAGAACTCATCCCCTGTGGCCAGCTGCCGGTTACAGATGATGCAGGCAAAGCAGTGCAGGTGGTAGACAAAGTCCTGGGCCTTGCGGACCACCTGGGTTGGGGGGATGCCCTGCTGGCAGGCTGTGCATTTTGTGCCGAAGCGCCTGTCAGAGCAACATGAAAAGAATTAGGGTGCAGAGGGGTGTCTGCCCCCCCACCACCACTTCCTTCTCCCACCTCTCCTCTCTAGGACATCCGTGAGCACCAACACCTGGCCCCCCCAGCGCTCACCACCTGATCCTCTCTGCCTCCAGCCAGCCTCACTGCCCTGTGCCTCATAAAATGAAGATCTGGATTGAATTTTCACCTCCAGGGCCTCCCCCCAGGCTGATACCCCGGACTCCAAACCGCTCCATTAATACCCCTCAGCCTCTGAGGACATCATCCGAGCTTCTATATCCCATCTGCGAGTACATTGTTTCATCCTCTGCCTCCTGGATTCTCCAACTTTGTGGTGAGGCCTAAAGGACCAGCTCCACAGGGGTCACACCGACATGTAGAAAGCACCCACCAAAACATCTCCGCAGGTACCATCCCCATCGAGGTATCTGGGGAGCCTGGAGACAGCACAGCCTGGGAACCTTATGCTGGAGTATGCAGAGAAGCCACATTTGGGTAGCAGAGTTGACCCCCAACCCCGAGGCCGCCTTTCTTTCTCCTCTTCCCCACAGGCAGCACGGAAGTCAGTCTCCATCCCCTTCCCTTGCACAGCCAATGGGATCCAGGGCCCTGGGGTGAGCCTAGGAACCTGCATTTTCAATCTTGCCCCATACAGGGCAAGAAATCTAAAAACCTCAGTTTGAAAAATGCTACTTCAGACGTTCCCTGGTCGACACCTTTTAAAGCCAGCACCTGGACTAGAGGAAGTCACCTGCAACCCCCTGGGTCAAGCTTGGAGAGGGGGGGAAGCAGACACACTGCAATATAGTCCAGTGAGGGCCCTGGAGCCCCTTTCCTCATTCAGGTCACAGACACAGAGGCCACTAGCGGAAGAAGCTGGACAGGACTTTGGAGGCCAGAGGAGACGTGGACCACGAGGGGGGCTGGAGCGGGGGGGGGGGGCAGAGGGCTGCTGCAGGTGCACCTTTCCCACTTGAGGAGGGAGGCGGGCGGGGCTGGGGAGGCAAGGGCAGAGTTTAAAACAGCAATCAACCTAATTATTCATGACATTTCACACAGCAGAACTTTATCTTCTTCAGGATGAAAGACTTCGCCTAATGGATCTGGGGAAGGTTTGATTTTAATGGTCCTTTTAACTAATGCTTATAGGCAGCCTGATTTCCCCTGAAAGGACAGTACATATTTCATCCGCATTAATACCAAATAAATTAATTATGGTCATGGCTATCATGATGAATCCCAGATTAATGCAGAATGATGGGTCTCTTATGCGGTAATGATACCTGCTGGGGGGCTGTGGGCCTGGTGCGGGCGTGGCCAGCTGCAGCTTCAGAAGCCCCCTCTGGCAACATGGTATCACGGACAGGGGGACTCTCTATGCCTAGCTGGGTAACCTTGAAAGAAGGGCACACTTCTGTGCCCAAGAAGTGTGGCACAGGAGCTCTTCTGAGGTGATAGCCCATGAGTGTCTGAGGGGCTCAGGCCTTTGGTTTGTGAGGACCCCAGACTTCTGGCTTCCTGGTTTGGGGAGGAGGATGTGTGCCAGGAGCAAGTATTCTCACCTGAGGCTCAGGACCAGCTCTGTAAACCACCCCCCAGGATTCAAAACCGAAAGAAGCCTGGGGTTCCATCAACTTTTCAAAGAGTTCCAGGACGCACAACGTGGACTTAACCACTCGTGGGGAGAATAAATGAGTGACTGAAGAACCAGGATGGAGAATGTGCAGAATGTGAGGGTGGAGGACAAAGCATACCACCAACTCTGGATGGTTCTCTCCCCGCCAGAATCCTAACACCTTAGGGCTTCCCGCCTGGCCCACACCAAAGAGGAAAGCAGCTGGCACCTGGCCTGTTCCTGTGAGCTTGCTTATGTTTGGGTGTCAAGGGAAGGGAAGCCTGTGTGTGTGCCACTAAATGCCTGTAGTTTGCAGACCATTTCACACAGTGGGTGTTAAAAATAAAGCCATGCCAACATGGATGCATTTAGAAGAAATCATATTAGCAGAAACAAGCCATAAAGAAAAAGGCAGAAACCAAATGGTTTCACTAATGTATGGGATATAGTGGAAAAAAAAAAAGAAAGAAAATAAATAAATAAAAGCCTTGAGGAAAGTCAAAACAAGCT
>PVHY01021084.1:0-24499 GCA_004024945.1 Uropsilus gracilis
CCAAAGTGGTCAGGCTGAGAGGAAGCCCCCCGGAAAAGTGAGTTGGTGGTGGCAAGTAGCCATGGTGGGAGAGTGGCCAGCAAAGAGATAGCCAGTGGGGAGATGGATGCTCAATGGCTGGCCATGGGTGACCTGAGGCTGCTGAGGGCAGGCTCAGTGAATGTGGTTAGATGCCACCAAAAGTGGACCTGGAAAAGGAAGTATGTGGAGCCAGAGCAAGGTGATGCAGAAAGCTGGAAAGCTGGTACCTGCAGAAAGCCAGGGATTTGGAAAGCTAAGTTTGTATCAGTAATTGATGGAAAAGTTTGAAGAACCTAGGAGAGGCTGAGCAACTTGGCATACTGAGGAGCGAAGAAACAAAGAGAAGATGGAAAAGAAAGACTGGATTTTGCAAAGTGCCTGCCTCAGGTTTGGATGGGCAAAAGGCACCATCTTAGACGTGTTTTGGGGACCTTTGGGACTAAAATCGGTAAATAGGCCACTTTTTGTTTGACTTTTTGTTTCCCTTGTTAGCTCTCTTGTTAATAAAAGCCTATTGTTTAAATTGCACTGTGACTCTCACAACTACCACAAATAGGTGGGAGGAACCTGGATTTTAAAAATGCCCCCCTTTTCCTTTGGCTTACTGGTTGGAGGCTTTTGTCCCATTTGCATGCAATATTATAACCATATTTTCAACTTATCATAGTTATAATTTTTAAATTCTATTTGGAACTCTAATTATAAAGTCATACTAAATAAAACTTGGTCTTAACAATAATGCTAGAATTTTGTTTATATTAGTAAATTTGTCATAAATTTAAAGGATAATAACAAAATGCCTACCATCACATAAATCACCTTCTCAGGAAAATAACTGATTTCACTTTCTCTATTACAGTGCCTGACAAAGTGTAAAATACAAATGGCCAAAATAGAGAAAAACTGGCAGTGTAGTTTTACTTGATCAGAAATTTAACCAGTATTTAATTTAGTTTAATCCAACAAATATTTATAGAACAGTTAGTATATTCCAGCTACTACTTTTGACACTGAAAAAGAAAATTCTTACCCTCATGGATTCTAGCCAGGTAAAGACGAATAAATAAAAAAACATATTGTAGTGTCAGATAGTTCTAAGTGCTATGAACTAAACAAACAGAATAAGGGTACAGAGTGAAAGGAATACTACCTTAGATAGAAAGCATAAGGAATATCTAAAGATAAGCTGAGCAAAAACCTGAGCAAGAAAATGAAATTTATGGGATTATCTGGGGAAAGAGCATTTTTCAGACAATGACATTAATATATATTTAATGTATTGTCTATTGAAAGCAAAAATAAAAAACAAGCTAACAACTGCTACAAAGTGACAAAGGTAAATAGAAGTGTTCCAGTGGAACTGTTTCTCCCTAAGAATGAAGGTCTCCCTTCCCTACTCCTTTCCTCCCCAAGATACTACAGGGCTGTTTTTTATTTTTGTTGTTTTGTTTGTTTGTTTTTTTAGCTCATGTGAAGAATTAACACTGCTTATTTATAGGTATGATTCACAAAAGAGTCATACCAGGGAGAGAAAATAAAGTTCAGTTTTAATTAAATTTGACATGTTTCTTGGAAACCAAGTAAAGGATATCAAGTATATAGCTGGGTATTCCAAATGAATTCAGACAGAAAGGCTGAACTGGTGAATCAATTTAGGAGTTAACAAGTACAGATGTATTTTAATGGGACTAAATGAATGATGTTACACAGAGTTGTTTTATCTAGTAGCACTTTCTGAAATGATGGGACTATGGCTACTGGCTACAGAATTCAAACAGTAGGAAGAAGAGCAGAAAAGAGGTTCTATAACTGATCTTTGGAGTTAGTCATGAAGAAGGGGAACACTTCAATCCGGTAGACTAAGAAGGATCACTGAGGCAGGAGAAAAACCAAAAGAGTAATGATGTCCAGAAACTAGGAGAAGGAAGACTGAAACAGGAAAGAGTGATCAACTGTGTTATATATTGCTGAGAGGTTGAGTAAGATTAAAACTGGGAACTAAACACAGGATGTGTTAAGATGGAAGTTACTGACAATCTTGTTAAATGATCCCAGTAGTGTGGGGAAAACTGGTGAGGAAATGGAGACAAGGAGTTTAAACAGTTTTTTTGAGAAGTTATACTGCATATGTCAAGGAAATGCAAGGTAGTGTCAAGGGGATACAACGCAGGGGAAGTTAAAAAACTACATTGTAAAATGTTTGTAAACTGAGATATTATAGCATTCCTTTATAGCATCTTTCTCCAACAGAGAAAGGAAAATAGATGAAAAACTAGAATGGAAGGAAGTAATTTCAGGAACAGTAAGTAGGCAAATGAAGAGTATCTAATACACAAGTGGAAGGAGCAGTAAGATTTCATTAATGTAATAAGGATGATAGTGTACATAAGCACAGACGCAGGAAGATTAGTTTATTCTGATAGTGGGGCAACTAAGATTTCAACACTTCTATTTTCTCAGTGAAATAAACTGCAAAATAAACAGCTGATTGTAAGCCCTGGGGACAACATGTTAAACTGATTAGTGAAAGTGTCTCAGAGATTTCCCAATAGACCGCCAATAAGTACAACTGAATTCTGTTGTTCGATTATAGTCTAATTCTCTATCATGAACCCAAAGACCAGGATAAAATAGATAACAAATATCCTATGGTAATATATTTACATGACAGTTGCAGCATTTTCCTAATTTGTATACATAACATGCCTGTGAAAAGTGGAACTTGGGTAACTTGAAATGAATTATTTTTAGAGAGTTCCTATAACCATTACAGTACCCTTTTCTCCTGTAAATATTTGTAAATCTTTTAAAATGATTACTAGAATCTTTTGTGGAGGTAATATCAAGTTCATTAAAACCTATGAGTATACTTTCTTTTTTATGACTTTATAGTTTTATTCATCCACAGTCTTTGAAAAGTTTTCAGATTCATTCTAATTACTCAAAGATTCAGCAATGACATTAACAAATTTTCTCAAAATCTACATCTGAGATGTGAACTCACTTAGAGCACTCACAGGTTCTGGTTCGATACTCTCTTCTCCAATCTTGGGCTTAAAAATTCTCCTCTCATGCTTACTACTTCCACACTAGTCTCTTCCACACTAGTCACTTTTCACATCAGAGAAGACAGACAAAACAGAAGCTGAAAAGTTTCATTTATGTTGTGTCTGGTTTGTTATTATGGGTCAGTTTGTTAATAAGAATCTATTATTTGTCTCCACCTTCTACATATGAACTGTAAAAGGTCATCCTTAACCTACTTCAAAACTTCAGTTCACTATTCTCCTAAGGTTGTGTTCCTCTTTTATAGATTTTCAGCATATTTTGCATATTATTCTTTTTTCCTTCTACACATGTTATTGTAAGATATGAGCTCATTTGGTCATCTACCTCTCCTTTTTCTTTAATTATTATTTCCAGTTGTTCAGTGAAAACTGTCTATATTCACCTTACAACCACTTTCTCTACAGTCAAGAAACTGTATCCCTGGAATCTTTTTTTTTTTTTAACTTAGGAAATTTGTATTTCCAATTCTTTATATTTGAGTTTTGCTCCACACTTCTTTTCCTTTTGTAAATTCATCTATTATTTACTAAATATCTACTTTGTGTCATGCACTAAGAATACAAAAAATTAAAACAATTTCAGGGTCTTCCCTCAAGAATATCATATTATAGTGGCAAAGGAAAGCCAATGAACAACGATTATATACTGATAAGAGGTATTAAACCAATTTGAGTGGTGAGCGAAGCTTTCTGAAGGAGGTAATATTTGAGTAAAATTTGAACAGGGAAAGGAAGAAGAAATAAAGATATTATATATGAAAAGAGCAGCTCAATTCAAGTCTGAGAGAATTACAGTAAGTTTGCTATCAAAATACAAAAAGAAGCAGGAAAACAAGGGTGGAGAGAGTCATGAGCAAGAATGAATAAAAGGATTTATTGGTGTGTTTATAGATCAGGAGAAACCATGAATTTCTGGTGGTATCAATTTTCTCAGATACTGGAGATTGTCAGTAGAATTCAGTTGCTTGAGTTGAATAGTATCACTGACAAAATAAGAATTTTTGTGGATGGAGGCAGCAGAAAATCAAGTAAGAGGAAATTATGGGCACAGTTGAGAGAAGAATACATATGTCTGAAAGGAGGCTAGAGATTGGGTAGGAAAGAGAAAAAGTATAGGGAAACATTGAATACACAAAGACAAATACAATCAATCTCTGCAAGATTAAAGAATATGAGAAAGGAAAACACCAGAAATTTTAGATTTCTAAAACAAGTAATTTCTGAAGTTCTGGTCCAGAGTGTGAACCTGCAAGTAGGTATCTAAAATGAAGTAAATGCTAAGGTAATTTAGTTCTATTGGATTTATTGCTAAATCGATAGCATCTGATACAAAATACTCATTCAATCATTTGTTTTTTTTGAATGAATGACATGGCCTTTCTCTCAGGACCCATTATGTTTGCTAGTTAAGAACTTAGAGTCAAAATTACGTTAAGATAAATCAATAACTCTGATTATTTCCTTTACCTTCTGGAAGCAAAATGGTTAATAAAATAAATACATAGCGTCATTGTCTTTAATGAACGAGATTTCCTACTGAAATTTTGGTAGATGACTTTGATAGCTTGGCTCTACAGTGGTTCTGTGATTAATTTCCACAGCCCATTATCTGAAAGATCACAGAATTAGAGTCTCGGCCTCAGTCTTATGGGGTTTTATCTGTTTGTCTTCCTGACATACGGAAATACTACACCTGTCCCACATACCCAGCCATTACTATATATAATCTTCACTTTTACATACTTGTTAGCATCTGCCACTTCTGTATTTCAGTCAATGTTAACAACGTTTACACTAGTCTTTGAAAATAAAATCTTAAGCTCAACAACAGGCAAGAAGTGCTTCCTAGGTCATCAAATTTCTTCCTCAAGAGCTATCAAAGGTCATAGAAATAGGAAGGGAAGAGTTCACTGTGCTTTACATTGTTTACAATGTTTACATTTTTTCATGAATTCATTAATTTGATTAATACTTATTATTTATTCAATACCTCAAAAATATTCACTAATCTGTTTACTTACTATATTTTCATTAGTTTCTGAATTTCAAATAGCACAGCAAGTTGTGAAAACAAAGGCAGCAGATGGGACTCGAATAATCACTAGCCAATTACACAGAGCTGCAAAGCTTAATTTCTTTTTCCAAAGACTATCTGTTCCATGAGTTGCTGTGGGGATGAGAAAATCTGAAACATCAGTGAAATGTTTCAACAGATAGTGCCATCTGGAGGAAGAAAAAGATCACTGCTACCTTTCCTCAGAACTGCAAAAAAAAAAAAAAATTCTTCACAGTCTGCTTTGTTATGATGTACTTTCTAAGGAAACACTGAAAATAAAAGCAGGGATAAACTCTGTCATTTGCCTTTTCCATGCCTAGTGGCTTCTCAGAAAATAAATAATGAAGTTTTTTTTCTTCACAATCTTTGCTCTCTTGCTCCCATATTCTCAAGCAGTTTCATCACAATTATCTGTTGACTTTATGGTCAATGTATACACTGTTTTGACTATAGGTAACTTCTGGTATATTACATTTCTCTTCTTACATAGGTTTTATATTTTCTCAAATTAAAAATTATCTTTTTTTTCTCCCATTAAAGATTTAAAAATTTTACTTCAAACCTTTCTCTATCTTCACACTTTGGATGTCTCTAATACAGTTTTCTAACTAGATTTTAAAATACCCCTTTGACCCTTTGTTCTTCCTACTACCCCTTAACCTCAGATTTCCTTTACTAGAGTCTGTTTTTATTAGTATTTTGCTTTGTTGAATAGCCTGCTATAGAAACAGATATTTGTCTGTTATTCTAACTAGTTTTACTACACGATACCCTCAAACTCCTTACATTTTACTGTAAATGGCAATATTTTATCATTTCTTATGATTGAATAATATTCCATTGTGTGGCTATTCCACATCTGCTTGACATAAAATCATTTACCAGTGGGCACCTGGTTTGCTTCCATATTGTAGTTATTATATCTAATGCTGCAATAAACATTGTGTCTGTGTTGAACTGTCTTGCCATCTACACAACCCATCTGTGTCTTCTCTGCATAGAACCATCCCACCTTCATTGTCAATTGTAATGTAATCAATCTTTGTCTCCAATTGTTGGGCAGGCATCAGGCTCACCAATCTGTGTAGGTTCTTTATTGGTTCTAGCAGTTACTCAACACACGAAGCAAGGCATGGCAGGCCAAGGCCAGGGCTGAGGGATGGGGGGCATGAGGAAGACAAGCCCCCCCAGTCCCTCGGAAATCTTTGTTCTTTTCTGGATGCTCTCTCTCTGGTGTTCTCATGTGCTCTCATGCTCTGTTTGAATTCTCTCTCATACTCCTTTAGACCCTCTCTCCTAAGCCCAAGTGTGCACACTTACACATATAGACACCCAGTGGACCACACAATCAAAGGAAGACACAATGCCACAGGTGCTGGCCATACATGCTAATGGAGGAAAAGCTGGACTATTTACCTTACACACTGTAAGGCATATAATCTTTTGAGTTGATGGTTTCATGTTCAGATAGATGCCCAAGAATGGGATTGCTGGGCGATATGGTATTTTAGGGTAAATTCAGATTGCTTTCAAAATGGCTGCACCAGTTTACCTTCCCACCAACAGTGTAACAGGGTTTCTCTTTCTCTATATCTTCTTACTATGTGCCATTCTCACAGTTATGAGATATCTCATTGTGGTTTTGGCCTGCATTTCCTTTATTAAAGTGATGATAAAAATTATTCTGTCTCTAATGGTCTTCTGAATATTGCACTTGATGAACTGTCTCTTTGCACCTGCTGCCCATTTATTACCTCAGTTGTTTTCTTACTGTTAAATTGAATAAGTTCTTTGTATGTCTTTGATAGTAACCTCTTGTTGGTGTCTGATGTGTGAATATCGTCTATCAATAGGATGTCTTTTTAAAAGAGAATTTTTCTCTTTGCTTCTGAGTATGAAGACTTTTCTCGGGTGTTTGTGCCTGTTGAGATCCAGGTGCTTAAACTCTGGTTAGTGAGAGCATTCAGTTTCCGGGAAAGGATAAGGCAGGTATATGAAGTAACAGCCTCAAGTTGTAAATAGTAACCTCTTATATCAGGATACACAGGTGATCAGACCTGGTTCATACTCCAACTACTCTAGTTTGGGAGGATCAAGCCAAAACCCATCACTCTGCACCCTTATTACAACAGTTCTCCAGTGTTACACCCTCTGACCTGCTTGCCAGTTCTATAGAACACTTCCTTCAGTATAGTCTTGGCTTTTTTTTTTAAATGCCCAATGTGGGTGTGTGCCCTGGAGGCCCTTGAGTTAAGGACAGAAGGAGGCTCTGTAAAGCAGCTGCCCTTCATTATGGGTTGTAATGTCCTGGTGCTGCTCTAAACTCAGCTTAATTACAGCTTTCCCTGGTTCTTCCTGCTAAAGTATTGCCACTGATGTATCTGTCAGTCAACCATTCATCTTTCAGGTTGTTGACTTTGTTTTATGGTGAAATGGCTGTGAATATGTGGAGGCAGTGAGCTGGAGGCTTCACTCTGCCTCTGCCTTGCTAGACTCCTCTGAACTTTATTCTCATTGCCTGATTAGAAAGTACATTTTCGCCCCATCAAATAGTAATCAAGGCCAGGCATGGTGGCACATGCCTGTAAGCAGCAACCTAGGAAGCCGTGGCCAGGGCCAGGAATCATAGTCCGAGTCCCACCGGGGGCATGTAGCGAGACCTAGTTCCAAAAAAATATAGCTGGGCGTGGTGGAACATGCCTATAGCCCCAGCTACCTGGGAAGCTGAAGCTGGGGATTGCTTGAGTCTGTGGTACCCGGGCAATGTGAGCCTGTGCTTCCACAGGCAAAATTAGCAAGACCTAGTCTCAAAAAAAAAAAAAAAAAAAATCTGAAAGACTGAACTCCTAATCTTTTACCAAATGCCTGGTAAATTCCTTTTAAAAGTAATACTATGTACTTGTCTAAATTCCTTAATTACAACATTATTAGAGAAATTATTTTTGCAAGGAGTCTTTTTCAGAAGTATATTATGTACCTAAAAAGGAGGACAGTGCTATAAGCAAGGCACTATTGTGAGAATTAAACAAAATAAGGTAACAGAATAATAAGTACTGCTGAATCAGAATCTGAAGCAGAATTCTAGAAAATAAGGGCAGGTTATTACAGGTTGGTCTTAATGACACTAATGACATCTCTCCATAGTTCAATATATATTGGCTATAGATGAGTAAGTGACTTTCCCAAAAAATCTCATATTTTGTATATTTGTATATATATTTGTAACACAAAACTAAAAATAAAGAAAAAATTTTAGAAGAAAAAAATGATAACACCATCTGTACCATTTCATAAATGACACAAATAAAGGAACAAAAGGCAAACATTTTAGCAATGGCAGAAACTCTCAATATCATCTCTTTCCCACATTCTACACATGACAAAAACTAAAGAACATAGATCCAAGATCCCAAGACTGGTCAGAGGATATGCCAGTTGTTTGGGAACTATAAGATATATGTAGAGCTAAATAACTAAAACTAAAATAACCAAGTTTAGGACACAATCCCCCTTCTTATGTCAAGTTAATTAAAGATTAGACAATGGGCAAAGAAATTTCCTTAACACTAAATAATATCCCTAAAACTTAACCAGAACTTTACTCAAGTCCAGTAGATTGCATTCTTATGTACCTGGAGACAAGATTAAAAAATCTTCCTATATAAACTTCTATAAATATAATACAGAACTATAAACTTACTATACTTGGTGGGATGTCGAACTTTCAGTAAATAAATTAACTTCAAAAGAAATTATAACAGTTGTTTAGACTGTGACTTGTTTAGTGTTGACAAGTATTGTCAGTTGTATTGTTAACAAATATTGAACTTGATTTTCTAAAGTAAAGAACATCTGATTGGAAATTGTAATGCCATACATTCTTAAGTAATGTGGACTGAGGGCTCTAGCACCTTAGATACTACTGTGGTATCATGTAGAAAAAATTCTAAAGGTTTTGAACTAGGAACTCTATGATAGAGTCTGAGAAACAGCCTTACCCCAATGGGAAAATGAATCAAGAGTTCCAACTTGATTCATTTTTCCATTGGGGAAAGGATGTCGAAAGAAAGGAACACTACTACAATGCTGGTGGGATTGCAAACTGATCCACTCACTATGGAAGGTTGTATGGACGACCCTCAAACTACTGAAAATGGAGCTACCATTTGACCAGTGACCTCACTACTGACCCAGTGATCCACCCAAAGGCTACAAAAACACTAATTTACAAAGACACCTATAATTGGATGTTTATTGCAGCACTATTTACAACTGATTGTCAGGACATGGAAACAACCCAAATGTCCCAAAACTGATGAATGGTTGAAAAAGATGTGGTATATCTACACAATGGAATATTATTCTGCAATCAAAACTGACAAACTGAAGCACTTATGATGACATGGACGGACCTAGAGGGAATTATATTTGCAGAAATAAGTCAAAAGAAGACAGAAACCATACGCTCACCTATAGATGGGATATAGGAAAAGCAGGGAAAAAAAAAAGACGAGTGGGCAAAATCAGGAAAGGGAGGAGTGCAAAAAGATGAGATGAAGGTTCACCTGTGATGGGGTGGTAGGAGAAGCCAGGGGAATGCAATGAGAGGGAGATATAAATATGTAAACAATATGATTAGTTAAAAAATTTTTTTAAATTTTGAAAAAAAGTTCCAACTTGAAATGGTTGCAGCTCATTTTCCCCATCTTCCCCCACTGCCCTGCAGTTTAGGCAAAGGGAGAGGAAATTCCCACACCTCCAAGTCATTTGTGGTGGCTCTGATGATGTGGGGGAAGGAGTTCAAATATATTATCTGAGGCAAACAGTAGGCATCAAGAGTAACTAAATTTATAACACTTCCCCAAACCTTCCACTCAGGGTTCTTTCTTTAAGTTGGATGTCTCTCCCCCTGCAAAATTCAGAGAGGCAGCAGTTTTCCTTTCCAACATATGTCAACTTGGTCTGTGGTACCATGGTCAACAGAAATCCTGCGGGTCTCAATCGAAGAATGAAGATGACCCTGGATTTAAGACTATCTCTAGATGCAATATTTGAATGGGAGAAGCCTATTTTAGGCAAGGTGAATATCCTAAGAGTTTTATTATACCACTTCCTTTATGTGATGCCCATAACCCATCCCTTAGGTCAGGATATAAACTCCTGGTTTGCTCAGTTTACTCTATAATTTACTCCTGTAAATTCTCCATATATAAAAATTTGTTCTTTTTCTCATACCAATCTGTTTGATGTTAAGTCTTACCCAAGAACCAAAAGGGGTTGGAGCATTTTCCCTGTGCCTCAACATTTCACACTAAGATAAACTGAATTTGGGCATTTTAAACTTCTGAAGATGAGTCCTTGAATATAAATACCTTATATACATTGTCTACTAGGAAAATTATATATAGTCTAAACAACCATCATAGGAATGAATCTTTGATGCTTAACCGTAAGAAATAACTGCCTTATTAAAAACAGTTTTTTCAATTAATGTTGGAGTAACAAGTTGACTGCCAGTAAAGGGAAACTTTACCCCCGGGTGGGGGAGGTTGCATTTTATGAATTATTTGAGAATGAGAATCTGTTTAAGAATCAACAATTCTTCCTGATACTACATGAAAAATTTGAGGAACTTTCTTATAGTCAAGCTATGTCTTAAAAGGCTAATAGAGCACTTCAGTGATTAATTCTGGCACCAAGTTCAACTATAATTAAACACTGATCCTGTCTCTGTCCTATGCTGATGGTCAAACTGTATACATCCCCCTCCCTCAAGTATATATATTCTGCCATGCCAAATTTCTCAAGGTTTTCTATAGCTTCATATTTTCTTTCTCCATAGGTATCTGATTTCTCACTTTCATGAAGTAGTAAATGACCTGGAAAAAAAAATTCAGCTCCTCCTAGAAGAAAATATTTACATTTCAATAAGAAGTAACACCTTCAGCTCTACCTACATCTGTAAAACAAGAGGGATAAAAGTTGACTGTAACCTAGGTGCCTCATATTAAAATGTAGGATATAATTATTCTTAACTAGTAAATGTGGCAAAAAATCTAGTTGTCCTATTCCCACTTTTATTCTGTATTATGCGTTCAGGTGAAGCCAAAGTACAAAAATGTCTTTGATAAAGTATTTTCAACTTATATAGAGTTGTACAGGCTAGTCAAATAAAAGCCAGTAAAATGAAAAAGGACAATGGTTTTGGAGGGAAGGAAATCTAAAAAAGCAAAGGAACCAGAAAACTATACTACTGGTTGATATTTCAGGAACTGGACAAATATTACTGCCTGTTTCCCTCCCACTTTCCCTGGCCATGAAATTTTGGCTAAAAATCTCTATCACAGCTTACTTTAAGCCCAGAAAGGAGAGGTCATCCTGGCTCATGTATGACAAGCTAGCCAAGAGACAAAGGAAACACAGGTACTGTATAGCAAGGTAGAATTTCAGAGGACATGAAGAGGAAGTCACACCAAACTGCATAAAATTTAAGCCCTTCAACAAATAGTTCATTTTCTCTCAAACAAACCAGGCAAACAGGTGACTCAGAAGAACCTGTGTTTGATGCTGGAGCACCCTAAAAGAATGGGAATTCTGACATAATGTGGTTATAGTATAGCTGTCCTCAAAGAAACTATGATCAAAGAAGTATTTTCTCTTTGGCTGAAATATGCCAAAGAGAAAAAAATAAATAGCTGATCGCCTTGCTTACATGTAGGATATGAAGAAAATAAACAAAACAAGAAAAAGTTAAAATTACAAACTGATAACTGAAGCATACAGAAAGTGAAAGGGAGGGAGGGATGGAGGGAGGGAGAGGGAAGAGTACAAGTAAATAGGATGATAATTCACCAAAGACATGGTAGTGGGAGAAATTTAGGGTATACAACAACGTGAGAAAAAATATATATGAAATCAATTAAAATATAATAAAAATAGAAACATTTCTCTACATCCTAAAATAGGTTCACAAAGCATATTATCATATAACAATATGCCAATAAATCAAACCTATTCATTCATTAAAACAAAAATACCAATATTTTATTAATCTGCCTTCTGTATAATCCATGCTCTGATTCACATAAAATATTCTAAATTTCAAGAATAGTCAGAAGCTTTGCTTTAATTACCCTGAATTAGTAGAATTTTGTTGCATTTAAGTTTGTTCTTTAGGCCATGAACCAAGTGCCAAATTTGTTACAGTATGAATAAAACAAGTAATCTCAAACTACTGGTAAAATTTCAATAATGATGCCAGAGAGGGGAGATAAGTAATATTGTATAGTCCCTGGTCTGTGCCAGATGCATTTTATGGACATTATCTCATTTAATTCTCTCAATAGCCCTTAAAGTAAGTTGATTCACAAATACAGATGGGGTACATATGGCTCAGAAAAGCTAACTACCTTGCCCAAAGTGGAAAAGTTAGGATGCTAACTAATTTTGAATGCTTTCCCTCAGATCTCAAAGGTTTGATGAAATGAAAACCTCCTCACCCAAAAAAGAAAGAAAAACAACAATAAATTCTACAATTGCTAAATATGTCACTTATCTTCCTTAAAATCATAAAAGACACTCTAATTCCTAGGGAATAATACCAAGTCCTTTATTACAGTGGCAAGCCAATTCCCTCCATCATCTAACCTTTCTCATCTTTCAGCACATTTCCTAACACATAGTACACCACCATAATTCTTGCTGAGGTACCAGTTCATTAATTTTTGAAAACATGTCACCACAGTTACATATATAATCATTAATGCCCAACTGCTTACTTTTCTACATCCCTCTTTTAGGACTCACCACATTGAATTACAGAATTGTGTTGTTTCTTTCTTAGAATATACTTTCCTTAAGAAGGAAAATCAGGTTTTATTTGTTTAAAAAAAAAATATGTGTCTGACAAAGTACCACAAATATAAGAGTTCAATAAATAACATCAATTCATTTAAAATTAACTTTGAAAAGAAACTTAATATTTAAATTCCTTTAATAAATCTTCCCATAACTAAAGCTCTGAAAACTAAATAAGCACATGTACAGAGGTCTTTTTTTCCACTTTACAGCATACATTTAAAATACTAAGGAAAGTGCTATATAAACACCTAGAAGTATCAAAGTGCTATAAAGATACCTAAAATTATCAAAATACTTTTAGATTAAAAACAAAAACCTTTAGCAATAAGGTTTTGGACATTTATTCTTCCTATGTTAAAGGTTTTAATTCAGAGTATACAGTTTAAAATTTCTTTAAAATTGACAATAATGATGATGGTTTTCCATATTTCCTAAAAAAAAAAAAAATTAAAAATATACCTTGGAGTATCATCCTACATGATAAATGTGAAATGAAAATTGTGTACAGCAATGATCAAAATTCACAATGATCAAAAATTTCTAATATATATTTTGTCAATCGGGTAAAAGATTCAGTTATTTAAGTTTTTAAAATACTGAATATAGATATCTAAAACTTTAAAGATAGCTTGCAAATATAGACATCATGCTTTCTCTTATTCTAAGTTCTTATGAACACAATGAAAATTAGCTTCTCTTCTAATAAAAAATTTTCAGTTGAGGCAGCCAAATACTGATAAATGTGTTTACAATTACAAAACAGCTTATATCAAGAAAGATAATGTTGAGATTAAATTGAGATTCAGTTGCTTAATCTGTTGCTCTCTTCACTATCCATTAATATGGACAGACAATAGGAGAGAAAGATAAAAATTAGGAGTGATAGAGAACAAGAATAAAAAGGAATATATACTAAATACTTTCTGAGTAGATGACTTTAAATTCACCCTACACTTAGTTTTTTTGTTTTTTTGTTTTTTTTTACCACTTTGGGTGTCATCACACTTTAGTTTCCATCACTGTGGTCCAAATACAGGCATGTGATGAGAAAAGTTAAAGTACATATTAAAACTCAAACACAATGTGTTTTCTAAGGTGTAAAAGATATTTTTGGCTATGGGGTTATTTTCTTAAATACATTAAAATGTTCAAAATGTTGGTGATAGAGTAGAAAGAATACTAGAGTAAAAGTTAAGAAACTTTCGTTTTTTTCTTTTGCTTCAAATTGTCTTTAAGATATTAGGGAAAGTGCTTAACTTTTTCTGATCCTCTTTCTTTGTATATATTAAAACCAAACCAAACTAGATGATCTCTAAACTTTCTCTGGGTTGGAATCTTTATATTGGCACAATACTCAAAAAATAGAAACAGCATCAAGATTAAGTTAACATTAAAATTACATATTTTAAATGTTTCTTTAAATTGTGCATATCAGATTTTGCCAAAACTACCTTACTGGAATTCTATTTTTGAAAAATAGGGTGTAGAAAAAGAAATGGGAAGATATTCCCTGCTTGTGTACTGGAAGAATTAACACTGTTAAAATGGCCATAGGACATTAATATACTGACTCAATCCTTATCAAAGTTTCAATGACAGTCTTCAAAAAATGATACTATCACACTCCTAAACGGCAAAGTATATTGCAAAACTAAAATAATCAAAGCAATACGGTACTGGAGGAAAAATACAAGAGAAATCAATGGAACAGAATCGAGAGTCCAGAAACAAACTCATACTTAACATGGACAGATAATCTAAGACAAAGGAGCCTAGAATATACAACAGAGAAAGGGAATCTCTTCAATAAATGGGATTGGGAAAATTGCATAGCTATATGCAAAAGAATAAAACTAGACCACTATTTTATATCATGCACAAAAATTAACTCAAAATGAATAGACTTGGATATAAGATCTGAAACCACAAAATAAATATAAGAAAACACAGGTAAAAAGTCTATGACACAGACTTAAACAAAGTCTTTGTGGCTTTGTCACAGCAGCAAGGAAAGCAAAAAGGAATATAAACATTTGGGACTATATCAAACTAAAAGTTTCTGCACAGTGAAAGAAATCATCAAAGAAATCATCAGCAAAACAAAAAGAAACCCAAGTAAATGGGAGAAAATATTTGCATACCACATATATGACAAGGGATTGATATCTAAGATCTATAAAGAATTCATACAACACAACAATGCAAAAACAAATAATCCAAGTAAATATACACTTTCCCAAAGAAGACATACGGGTGATCAACAGACACAAGAAAAAAAAATGCTTATCATCACTTATTGTCAAGGAAATACAAATCAAAACCACAACAAAATAACACCTCAGATCTGTGTGTTATGTCTCATGTAATAAAGACCAGAAAAAAATTCTTGGTGAAGATATGGAGAAAAAGGAAATTCATACACTGTTTGTGGGAATGTAAAATATCAGGACCTATGGTCCATTCCTAGAAATCTGCCCAAAGCATGCAAAAACACTAATTCAAAGGGGTACATGCATTCCCATGTTCACGGCAGCACAATTTAGAATAATGAAGCTACAGGAACAATCTAAATGTCAAAAGATAGATGAGTGGATAAGGAAAATGTGTTATAAATAAACAACGGAATACTACTCAGTCATCACAAAAGACAAATTCTTGTCATTTGGGAAGACAGAGATGGAACTGAAGGTGGTTATGTTAAGCTAAATAAGGAGAAAGACAAATAGTGGATAGTGTCATTTGCATGTAGAATACAAAGAAACAAAACAAAGGGTCAGACAAAACTAATAATAAACCCTAGAATCTAACTGTGGAATTGAGGTTACCAGAGAGGGCTTGCAAGTGGCGAGAGCAAAGTTGAGAGGGAGCACAATGTACTATTGTGTAAGACTATGGGTACTTTGGTGATGGGTGTGGTGCAGAAACATACACCTGGAAGAGAGTGATTCTATATTCTAAATCATGTACAGTGTTGTACACTGGTGTTACCACAAAATAGAAAAAAAGGCATAGAGAAAATATATTTCAGTAATATGGAATAAATGATTTTAGAAATACTCTCCAAAATATTTAAATATGGTTAACAAAGTGAAAACTTCAAGAATAATTAACATCATTTTCTTTAGAAGCATCATGAAGAGGAAATCAGGAAAACAGCAAGGGATTTTGATTTTTAATAAACTCTAAGTCATAATGCCTTAAAGGTTCAATAATAAAAGGTCTACCTAAGCAAACACAAAAAGGTATCCAAGAGCTAGCTGATAAGTAGTTGTTCTACAAGTTGCACCAGTAAAACCTCCTTTCACTAATTGGCCAGTATACGGAATTTTGTACTTCAGTGAATGAGTACCCAGAAGAAGTAACAATGAATGCATTTCATGAACTGATAAATGTTTTGTTGCCCTTTCAAATAAGCTGATTATAAAAGGAAATAATTCTCACCATTATTTTAATTTCACACTCATCCAAATTCAGTATAATAATTACGCTGTTGAAATAATATGTACACAATTGTGATTATTATTCTTCCATTTAAGGAACTTAGACAAGTGAACAACAAAACTATTAACAATTCCACTGTAGCAAATCACACTATGATCAGAGCAATTTTGAAGAGGGAAGACAAAGGGAAAAAATTAATATACTATTAATGTTCTTTGAAAGTTCATAATACTAAAGTATATATATTTACGCTAAATAAATATTCACTAAAAACTGAATTCAGCTAAGACTTAAATGCTACAAGGAAGTTTAAATATGTTTAACCAGATACTTTCCCAATGTATAGTAACTTTTTTAACTTTAAAAAAGAGAGCATAAGAACAAATCACTAGAAAAACAGCAACTAAGGCCGGGCACGGTGGCTCGTGCTTGTAAGCTTCAGCCTATGAAGCGGCCGGGGCTAGGGATCGTGGTTCGAGCCCTGCCTGGGGCCCGTAGCGAGACCTAGTACTAAAAAAAAAATAGCTGGGCGTGGTGGTGCGCGCCTGTAATTCCAGCTACCTGGGAAGCTGAGGCTGGGGATTGCTTGAGTCTGTGGTACCCCAGGCAATGAGAGCCTGCGGTTCCATGGGCAAAAATAGTAAGACCTCGTCTCAAAAAAAAAGAAAAACAGCAACCCCCCCCCAACAACAACAATCTTGAAGTTAAACCATTCTAAGGAAACATGCTTAAATGTAGAAAAAAATAGACTATCCACAATCATCTAAAAATACTATCACAATACTTTTCTCTTTTTGAACTACATGTCTACTTGCTTCATAAATTTCTAGATTTGTTTCATAAATTTCAACCAAAAGAAATTTAAATTATAACAAATTAAGGTCAGAAGTAGATATGAAAATGGAGCTTCTTCTAGAAAGCCAAATATTTAAAGGGATTTGCAAGGAATGATCAGTAATGCCATGCTTTTCAAAAAATCGTTTTTGGTCTTGAAATTTTATGGTTATTTTGAACAGTAATTTCTGTTGACATGTAATAACTATAGTTGAATGAATAAATTTCTGTCATGTGAAAAAAAAAGCAGATAAGAATAGATTCTTAGAGTTAGTTCCCAAATCTAGTTGTCACTTTCCAGTATTTCACTCAAACTAGGAATTCTAAGAAACCAGTTTTCACCTATTCCAGGTTGTCTTACTTGATTTAAAATCTATTTTCTTTTTATTTCATCCATTCAATGACAACAGAATTACTACCTAGTCATTACCAGGAACCATTAAACTTCCAGCTTTAAACATTTCATCTTCATTGTATAATTAAAAAACAAAATTCCTACTGACACCTTCCTCTTTCAAAATTACTCAAGGGTAGACTATACTGAAAACATTCTTCTCATCTCACCTCACCTCTCTGTGCACTGCACCTGGCTTTTGTCCACACTACTTTATCAAAACTACTCAGGCTAAGATCAACAATAATCTAATTGCCAGGGCCAATGCACTGAATATGTTTCAGCCCTTATCTTATTTGACATCTCAGAATAACATAAAGCATATGGGCTATTAATCATTCATTTCTTAAATCTCTCTTCTCTCTTGACTTGTAAGATGTCAAATCTCTTTTTGGTTTTCTCCTACCCTCTGATGATTTTCTTTTCTGTCTTCTTCTTTGCCAGTTTTGCCAGGAAG
Organism: Uropsilus gracilis; assembly: GCA_004024945.1. NCBI lineage: Eukaryota > Metazoa > Chordata > Mammalia > Eulipotyphla > Talpidae > Uropsilus > Uropsilus gracilis. Next base: position 18,132 of record PVHY01021084.1, read on the forward strand.
AGAGATTTTAAGTGAAGTAAGACAAATTATAATTTGTCAGAACCTAGAATGGGAGGGAAGTGTTTATTGAAAGACAGAATTACTAATTTGGTTGAAATGTTGGAAAGTGACAACTAGATTGTAGACTAACTCTAGGATTTCACTTTTTCTCTAAACCTGGATCATCTCCTTGTTTTCACTTCTCTTTCTTTCCTTCCGTTCCCCTTTGATGACTTTGTCCACTTCTAAGGTTTGAAGTACCAACTATATGTTGATTCCAAATCTTCATGTAAAAATAAGTCCAGAACTTTTTTTTAAATGTCCAGACACTTATATAACAGCTATAACCAAAATACTTCAGGACATTATCAGGAGTCTAACACAGTAATCTTAAATTAGTATTAGCTCGATTCATGCCCTTCTAAATCTGAGCTACATTCATTCATTCTCAACATCCACAATCCCTTTTCTCATGAGAACGTTTAGTATCTGGTTATAAGGGCGATGGGTATTTCCTAGAAGAGTGCATTAGTGAAAGTTACTTAATTTTCCTGAAGCTCAGTTTCATCTATAAAATATGGATCATAATATAGCACTTACAGGATGGTTGTTAAAAGTAAGTATAACTCATGGAAAGCATTTAGTATAGTAACTAGCACACTAAAATTGTCGCTTTTATTAAAGTAACTATTGGAAATATCAATCTGGGTTACCCTCCTTCATCAATCATATTTGATTCTTATTATCACCTAAAATTGACTCAACTCCAGAACCTTAAATTTAGGACTTTCATATCACACATACCTATTTTTGCATCTCCAGCTCTCTTAATTCATTAATCCCATAGTTTACTCAGTGGGATTCTTCACCCTCTTCATTCTCTGCATTTATTAGCACCACCTTGGCTTGGCTTTCTTTATCAATTAGTTAGCAACCTCATTACCACCCTTAGTTCCTTGACTTCACACTGTTCCCCACCTAACTTCTCCATCACACCTTTCTGTCCAATCACTAAGGTTTTACTTTTTGCACTGTTATAGGGAGACATAGGAATAAACTGCTTAACGAATTTGTTTGCTTTCTCCAGCTGTGATTTCAAGCCTTGTAAGATATTTATCATTATTCAGCAACTAGGTCACTTGTCCCTGGTCAAGTCCTCTTGCTAATAAAATACACCCCAACCCTTGTTCTTCCTTCTCAATCTCAACCTTGCTTCACCGAAACAAGAGATAGCATCCTGGATACTCTCCTATATCTGTATCTAACTCCCTGTTTCCTTTTCTTTTTTAAATAGGAAGATGCATCATTGTTCTACTTCAGGGTAATCCCTTCACCTGTGCTCTTGTTCCCAACCCTTCCATTTCCTAAGATTATGTTTTATTTTCTTTCTCTTGTAACTTCAACCTTCTCTCCTCTTTAATGGCTCCTTTCCCTTCAGTGCACTAAAGTGTCCCTGACTCTTCCATCTTTAAAGAAAAACTTTACCTGGTCACATGTCCCTGCTCTTCCTTTACTATCAAGCCATTTGAAAAAATGTATTTTTTAAATTAATTATATATCTGATTCAATTTCAACGAAGAAAATAAAAGTTATTTCCACCAACTTAATGTGGACTAATGAATTTCATAGCCCCAAATCTATTCTCCCACTTGTGTTTAAAAAATTAAGAGCAGCTACCAGCAACACCATTCACTCAAAGACCTAAAATCCTTAAAGGCTACTTTGATTGCTCCATGTTCTTTTCCATAGCTAGCCAAGTCTCTTCTAAAATTTCCTACACCTGTCCCGTTTTCATCTACCATGGGCTTATCCTGCTGAGACCCTCCTTATTGGACAATACCTCACAGGGATGTTGTGAGGGGGGAAATACAAGAATAAGTGGAAAAGCACGCTGTAAGATGTGAAGTATTTGCAAACAGTATTTAATGTTATTATTTATTTGGCAAAGTGAACATGAGGTTAGCCTAAGATGACTTGTTCTTAAAAAAACAATTCTGGTTCTTAGTACCCAGTGTTTTCTAATCATTCAGCAATCTTACCTGTAATTTTTTGAGGAAACAGTTAGTGTCAAGGTACTATTGCATAGTTTCTGGACTCTACCTCTACCCACCCCATATTTAAATTTAAAAAAAGTGATTCTTTAGGTTTTTGACAAAAATCTTCTCTATTTTTTTAAAGATGAGTGACAGTATTTATAGACATTTCTAAGTATGTGACTACTTTATCATTTGTCAGCTTCTTCTAGTCACTTAAAGTGGCTAGAAGTTCTCTTATTTCCTCATTTATTTGAGTTTCAGTTCTGAAGAATCACATCTGAATGAAACAATGAGTAGACTTTTGGAAAACTGCTTAATTCCTTTTTTGATTAATTAAGATGATCACACTGTAAGAATTATTCTTTCATATCATTAGATAAGATTTTCTTTGTTGTTTTGTTTTCCCCTGAAGTTAGACCTGGAAAACATTTTAAAAAATCCAAAATATCAGATTTTTCTTAATTATTCTAAAATAAGAACAGGGAAATAAAGGACAAACACTGGTGAGAAGCAACTGCAAAAAGAAAGTAATATTAAAGAGAATACAGGGTCCCCATCAACTCCAAGACATAGGTTATAACTAGTTATTAATCTAGCAAATTTTTATATACTTTCAGGTTACATTTAGGTTAAAAATTCATTTGAAAAAATATGAATAGCTCACTACCTGGGTTTTTAATATAAAGGACAGACCTCAAATTTTAGGAGCCTGAGATATTTTTGATACAAGTTTTAAAGGTCACATTCTATTGTTCCAAATATTGCATAATTTGATTAAAAAGCTGTCCTTTTAATACAGTGGAGGAGCATCTCAAAATGTGCCACTATGCCGTGTGGATTATTTTGGACTGCAGGCAAGCAAGAACCAGCAGAAGAATGAAGAACTTTTATCTCTCTCTTAACTACCTAAAAGAATTTAGATAAGGGACCTGTACCAGAAATAGAGCTATTACAACAGATAAGTATTTTTGTAAAAAGACCTATCTACATGGCAAGGCAAACATCTAATTACCAAATATCTGTTCTTATTATCATCTGAATTACCATCTGGCACTCTCAAGTCCCAGACCTCTGTGCCATTTCATAGCTCAGGATAGATATAAGTCTCAATTGCTGACTTTACCTTGTGTCTCATATCTTTAGGTTCCCACATGCATGAAATTAAATTTGCTTTCTCCTGTTAATCTGTTTTATGTCAATTTGATTATAAGACCAGACAAAGAACCATAAAGGGGACATTTTTTCCACCCTACAGTTCCATTTATCAAGCCATCTTTAATGAAACAGAAGAATTAGGATAATCCTTGTATTACTGAGTTATTAGTGAAATATTAAAATTACAGGTCATTTCTATTCTAATTTCACAAATGGCCAAGTGACACCATACTTGATAACAAGATTTGTGAGGTTTAAAAAAATTCTTAAACTCAAGCCAGGCATCATAAACATTATTCAGAAAAAAGGTTAATCAGATGAAGGCGTTCATGTTAAACACAGCAACAAACTAAAAAGGTACTGTGAAATTCCAGATTATTTTGGGCTTTCTCTACAACTGAAATTAACAAACAAATGCTCCAGGTACAAGCATATAAAAATAAAACTACATTTGATGAAAAGAATACTGGGGTGGGGGGTTGGAAATAGTGACTAGGTTGGTCTAAAGAGCTACAAAGATAAACATGAGGTAAACATGAAAAAAAAAGTTGACAGTTTATGAGAGAAAATAAGCCCCTGTTATCATCAAGATAAAGTATGTTAAATAAACTCACTACAGTCTGCTATTAGTATTCCCCACTAGGATGTGCAATTTTATTGTCTTCTAACCAACTCCTAACCTCTCCATCAAACTACTCCTCTCATAAACTTCATCTCAGGACATGTTTACCCCATCTTCTGACTTGCTTAGGACAAAAAATGTTAGTATCCTCTAAGTTTTACTGTGTCTCTCCTCAATTTATTCAGAACTCCACAATTTCTATTCTGATCCAAGATATTATAGACTAAGGTAGGAATGAGAAACTGGTATTCCTGCTTCTGTTCCTTCCCAATCCTCTTCTACCTCTGTCACCACATAAAGTCTATTGTTCATCCACTCAACCAGAGTGACCTTTTTATTTATTTTTTATTGGGGGTGGGGGGCACGGGGAGAGGGCTCAAATGCATGCATATATACACACACACGCGTGCACACACACATATATTTGTGACATATCATTATTTTATATCCTTGTTTGTTTTTTCACAATATAGAATTTCTCCCCTAAGGTGTAGAGTGACCCTTTTAAAAGGCAAGTCTGATTATAATTCCTTCTCTATTCAAAGGGATGAGTGAGTCTTGTTCACTCAAAATGAAACCCCAATCCCTTGCAAAGTTCGACATAAAGTCTTAGCCAATCTGACTTCTCATTCCCATTTACTTATCTGACTTCATTTTCACCACTCTTACCTTGTTCACACCACCACAGTCAAATCAGCCTCTCTTCTGTCCTCAAACATCCCAAGAACACTTTGGCTTTGAAGCTTTTGGCTCTACTTGAATACTCTTGCCCCTAGAGGGTGCATAGATTTTATTCTCTCACTTCTTTGAGTTCAAATGTTATCTTCTCTAAGTAATTTGTCTTCTCTGGTGACCTCTAGTTAAAATTGCAGCCCTCTCCCCATTCTCCATTCTCCTCCTTCCCCACTTTTTCTCCATAGTCCTTAGCATCACCTGAGAAGTCACATTTTATATCTGTGATCCCCCTAACCAGAATCTAAGCTCCATAACAGAAGGGATAGTTATCTGGTTGAAAAACTGACATGCAGTCTTGCCCAAATATACCTACTCAATTTTAGTTTGCAAATTACTTTTCCCTTTAGCCAATAATTTCTCTATTGAAATACAATTTACTTACATTTACTTGATTTACAGTAACTCATTTCTTCCTTCTGCCCCCTCTTTCCAAATTCTCCAAACTTTACGGTAACAATATGGATGATAGCAATGAGATATCAGGAAAAAAGTTGTTGCCTACTTGACAAAGCTCTTTAAAACATATACTCCATATTAATCAGCTACACCTACAAAATGAAAACTCAGAGTCAACATCTTTATTAGTATAAGGTTTTTGGGTGTGGAAGTGTAAAGTAACAGAGCAAAATAGCCACGAATGACCAGGAAGAAGATTTCAAGTAAGTTTGTCCTATCAATCATTTAAACAAACCCTGGCGGAAAATCTAAGCCAAATTCATTCTTCAAGGAAACGATCTGAATTCATTATCAACTTAGTCTAAGATCCAACTCCCTAAAAATTATTCTATTTGCTAAAAACAAACCTCCAAGACATAGTGCTCTAAATTCAACAGCAACATATTCAACACAAAGTCCAATTGCCTTAAAATATTCTATTTACTTAAAACAAACCTCAACTACCATGTGCTGTCACTGGGTGTGTATGGTCTGTGGAGCACAGTGGGAATGTTTTGTTTAACCGGATAAGAATCAGCGCAAGGATGCCTTTTTAAAGCCCCTGAGCCTATGCCCTGCATCACAGAACAACTGACTGGCCTGCACACAGACGGGTCAGGGTTTTCTTGGTTTAACATCTCAAACAGTTTAATCCACCAGCGGTGAAGTGGCATCTCAGCCAGGCTCCCAAGATGCCTGGGGCAGACAGCAGCTGTCTTTGAGGAACACTCGGGAGACAATCTTTCACTCGGGCAAAAGGTGTCGCCGGCAGAAGGAAAGCAAGAGTACGAAGCTCGGGGGAAATGACAGGAGGGCGAGCTACCCGCGGGGCAGAGCCCAAGTCGCGACCCGCAGGGTAGTGGCGCGGAAACTGTCAACTGCCGCCGTCAACCTGCCAGTCTGGGCCCTGCGGCGCGGAAGGAGTGCGGCGGCGAGGCTAATAAACTCAAGAAAGCAGCAGCAAATATCGCCGCCAGTCTGCTCGACCTCCGGCCCCAGCGCGCCGAGAATTAAAGTTAGTGGCTGGGGGCCGCCCGGCAGCCACACCGGTTCGGAGGGCACCGGCGAAGCTCCCGCCCGGGGCTCAGCAGCTGTCAAAGGCGGCCCCGCACCGCGGGGAGACTTGCCAGAGCCTGGAGCGGGACAGGAAGCCCCAGGCCGGTGCGCCGGGCCGAGACCCCGCGCGCTCAGCCCCGCGGCCGCAACCCCCGGCCAGGACTGATTGCCAACCAACCCCAAACCGGCTTCCCTCCAGGCCACGAATAGGGTCCCGGACCCAAAGCCCTCTGCTGGCATCGTATGCACCCAGCAGCTACCTTTACCTGCTCTGTGACCGCCGCCGTCACCACACACTCCCCGTCACCGGGAGAATCCGGAGTCGTAGCCGCCGTCGCCTCTAACTCCCC